>PVJL010002016.1:0-220950 GCA_004026885.1 Lyroderma lyra
GAGGATGTGGAGAAAAAGGAACTCTGGTACACTGCTGGTGGGAGTGCAAACTGGTACAACCACTGTGGAAGGCAGTGTGGAGGTTCCTCAGAAAATTGGGAATGGAGCTACCATTTGACCCAGCAATCCCCCTTCTGGGGATCTACCCAAAGAACTTGAAAATCTTTGTCCGCAAAGACTTATGTACCCCAATGTTCATCGCAGTGCTGTTCACAGTGGCCAAAACATGGAAACAACCAAAGTGCCCTGTGACAGATGACTGGATAAAGAAGCTGTGGTACATATACACAATGGAATATTACTCAGCTATAAGAAAAGATGAAATATTGCCATTTGCGACAAAAATGGATGGACCTGGAGATCATCATGCTAAGTGAAATAAGCCAGACAGAAAGAACAAAGAACTGAATGACTTCACTCATATGTGGAATATAAAACTCAAAGCAAAGAAAAAAAGACATGAACAAACAAATAACCCATGGACACAAACAATAGTTTAATGTTTATTTGGGGATGAGTGGGTTAGGGAGGGGAGAAAAGGGAGGGGGTGGGAGAGGAGCAGGGGAAGCTAAATATAAGGTGATGGAAAGAGAAGTCACATTAGGTGGTGAACTGATTATACATCAAGTTGACAATGCACTGTAGAATTGTATGCCTGAAACCTATGTAATCTTTGCTAACAGATGTCACCCCAATAAAAAATAAATAAATAAATAAATAAATAAATAAAATTACTAAAAAAAAAACAAAAACAACTATCCTGGACCCAGAGATCATCATGCTTAGTGAAATAAGACACCAGAAAAAACAAGAAGCTGTATGACTTCTCTCATATGCGGAATATAAAACTGAAATCAACAAAGAAAAAAATGAACAAACAAACAAATAACTCATGGACACAACCAATAGTTTAATGTTTATTTGGGGACGAGTAGGGAGGGAAGGGGAGAAGGGGGAGGGGGTGGGAAAATAGGGAGGGGGAGTTAAATATATGGTAATGGGAAAAGAAGTCACATTAGGTGGTGAACTTATTATACAACAAGTTGACAATGCACTGTAGAATTATACTCCTGAAACCTATATCATTCTTGCTTACCAATGTCAATCCAATAAATCTAACAATAAAAATAAATTTAAAAATATAATATCCATTATAAAGTTGTACTTCTATGTTTCAAATCCTGGCTCTATCACTTAATAAGTTGATATTAATATAAGCTAGTTTCTTCCAGGTACGTAAAAGTTTTTAGTATAACCAGCATTTAATTTTCTGCCTTTTGCTTCTTTTTAATTTATGTTCTGGACACTATTTTAATTCTTTACATGATGTTTTTATTTATTTTATTTTAGCTTTTATGGATAAGTTGAAAGAACATTAAAATGACATTCCTTAATAATTGTATAAGGAATAGTAGATGTTGGCCAAATCCTAAAAAATCCTGCTATTAACATTATATAACCATGCCTGATTCATATTTTTATTCATCATTGAACGCCATTCTCTTGCCTCACATATTCAGTATTTGATATACTATTTTATTATATTATTTAGCTTAAAAAATAGTAATCAGAGTCCATAATATAAAACTACATGTATTAATATTAATGTATTATAAATAAAAAATACTAGAATAACTACTATCAGTACTATAATACTAGCTGGTCTACTATTATTGCTACTGCTCTTCCTTATACTCTGAATAGCCCCATTTACTGAGTGTTCTCTATTTAATAAGTACTATTCTAAGTAGTTTATATTTATTAACTATTTTAATTCTTATAATTACACTATAAAATATCAGAGGTTCATGACAGTTAAATATCTTCCCCAATCACAAATTTTATGGGTGTTACAATCAAAACATGAAATTCAATATATCTACACCAAGAACATACTAGATTTATTTACTGAAAATACAATGCCTCATTGATGGAAAAGCTTTAAAAACAAGGTTAATTATTACAGTAATTTTTTAACCTTTCTTTTCATTAATTTGAACAAATTTGCCACCCATTTTTGAAAGTGCTTCCTTTGATAATTTACTTTTACTTTGATGATATATTTAATTTTTTTCTTATTTGGGAATTTTAGAATAACTGACCAAAATAGCTTAAATAAAATCTTATTCCACAGGTAATCAAATGCTTTTTTATTATCCCACAAATTTTTACTACAACCACTCCTCTCTTAATGACCTACCTGTTTATTGAGAGCTTGGATTTATGGCCAGTTCTCCAGCACAGAAAATTTATTTTCTCAATCTGCATCTCAAGATTTTCCTCTCTCAGTCTTGGTCTCATTCTATAGTCAATAAGTATTCACTACATGAAGTATTCACAATCAAGCAAGAATACATATTTTGTTTATGAGTATGGTGTCACATTATATCTATTGAAAAATAAATACTCTATGGTGTCATGACACATCGCAAGACATCTGCCTTTAAGTTCCTGGCTTATTGAGCAATTTGTTTAATGACCTAGTTGTAGGAATGAAAATTGGTCATTAAATGAGGAGCACTTGTATATATAGACATTCTAGGATATTGCTTATACGTTTAAGTTTTCTTACTAAGGTTTTTTAAAAATTTGAAGTGGAACCTAAAAGCATTTGAATCCATTTTCTCAAATCATTGCAATTATTTTGATGAGCTTTGATACTTATTCACCATTACTGTTTTCACTTTAACAGGAAATACACAAAATTAATTGTTTTATCTGGTAATGTCTTTAAATATTTCAAATTTCCCAGTCACAACACAGAGGAGAAGGTATTATTTGATCCTAAACTAACACTCATAATTCACAAAATGTCTTACATGAATTAGCTTCCATATGTTGCAAGAGTTGAGAGATATGTTGTTATTAATAATTTTAAAGTCACTTTCAGAGCTTTAAGGACTGGAAAGTACATCTGGTTCTCTCTCTAACATTTTTTGGACCACATTCTTACCATTCCAAACAAATGAGAATCCATCCATGTCTAAAAGTCTCCAGAGAAGATTTCTTAATATTTGCTATAATGTTTTTATTCTTGTTTTTAGTAGAACCTCCTTATTGCTAACTTTATTGCTGCTAGTTAAGCCTTTTCTCTTGTTCTCCTCTCTATGGAGATAAAGAACAGCTGGCCAATATCTACTATGTAAAAACATTTAAAATTATAGAATACAGTAATTAAAACACTTCTTTGCCTTTGACTAACATTTTCTACAATTTATTTATATTTTAATATGTTTTCACAGGTTTCTATTTGCTTCTTGAGTTCTGGAATACATTTTTATGAAGCTCACATTTTTCTATATGAAATATTGCCTGGACAGCTAAGAGTAATAAAAGAATTGTTGTATATAACTCCAATGTATTATTTTCTTACTTTTTAAAACATTGCTATCAGAAACATAAATTGTGAAGTAGACACTCATATTTAAATTTCTTCTTCACATCTGAAAATAAGTGGAAGTGAAACAAATTACCAATATGAATCCAGTTCATTTTCACACCAAGTTTATTTTAAAAAATAATTTTGCTTGGGGACTTTATCAAATTAATCCACAAACCTGCATTACCTTGATGTAGATAATTTGTTTCAATAAATAACTATAAGTTATTAATGGAGATTTGTCATCTGCAAGCTTTATTACAACCATCATTTGTACAATTGTTATTAGCACTGGTTTCTGAACTAAACTGTAATTTTAGCAGAGATTTGTTTAGAAAATGCTTGTAAGACAAAAATTCTAAAAATAAAGGACAAAAACAAAATACAACCATTTATACTAGGTTCATTACAGCATCTACTTGGGAAGAGGAACTGATATTTTTATCCCTTTAGCACCATCAAGAGTAGTAGTTGGCAAACATCATCTGTAAAGGGCCAGAGAGTAAATACTTTAGATTTGGTCTACCATATATCTCTGATGAAGCTATTGAACTCAGCCACTGTACCATTAAAGCAGTCACAGACACAATGTAAACAAATATGTGTGACTACATTACAATAAAACTTTATTCACAATATACAAAGGAGGCTGAAATTTACCTGTAGACCTTAATTTACCAACTCCAATTCTAGGACAAAGAGTGCTGTGGGGCTAAATAAAACTAATCTTCCCACCTTGTAAGTTCTTCTAGCTGGGCTAATAATCAAACTAACAGATGGATTTACCAGAGAGAATGTACAAACTTTATTAGATATGGGGGTGTCATAACATATACAATCTGAAACATATTGGGCATTTGAGGTTTATATGCCATTATAAATAAAGAAGAAAGAGGGGCAGGGGTCTGAGATTTCAAAGGAAATGGGCAATTTACAGTTGAGGATTAATGGAGCACATGTGGGTGGCAAATTCCTGCTGGGAAATCCAGAAACAAGGATACATATGGGGGTCATCTAGTTAAAAGACTACTTCTTAAAAACTTTATATCTACCATACAAAGGTGAACTTGTTAAGATTCTCTTCCTGTGCCAGACTTTTCCATCTGAATATTTTAGTCAGGAAAAGAAAAGAGCCAAAGTTTCTTTCTGTGCTTTTTTTTTTTTTTTTTTTTGCTGTTGTTGCTGTTTCTTAATGACCAACTTGCAATCAATATCTCAAAAGGCACAATTTGGGGGTGGTAAAATTGAGTTCCCTTCAGTGCCAAGACCTGCCTATGTCTACTTGGCTTCTTGCTTTCAAACTCTGAGAAATCTTTCTACTTTGGGGACTCTCAAAGGTACTAATATCCCCCAAGAAGAAAACTAAACTCCAAATTTACAAGATTCCACATTTTTTCTGTGTGTTGTGCTGCCATCTGGGACACCAGGCATTTTCCTTGTGCAGTCTGGCTAATGTGTATCATTACCTCATATCTCAGTATCAAATGCTCTGTTTAAGTTTTCTACTTGGAGTCTTCATTTCCCATATTTACAGCAAAACCTAAACTTCACTAGTATGTCTTCCAAGAAAAAACTCAACCCAAATTTTATCTCCAGTGATTAGATATTAAAACACTCCTCATAAGTTTCATTCCTGTTTTTCAAGCCCCAAATACCATACTCATTTTGTTATTCATTTCCCATTATATCCAATTCACCAGATAATTGTGTTTACTATCCTTAAATATGTATGCATCTTTCATCATACTTGTGCTGCCTTCTTGTTTAAACATCATCCTTTCTTCTCTGGATTTTAAATTTACCATGTAACCTCAGTCTGTTTTTCATAGAGCAAATAGATAATGAGAGCATAAGTTTGATCACATCAAAACCCTCCCATGAGTCCCTATTTTAAGCACAATAAAAACCAAGGCCCTTGAGGACTTTTGGTCAAAATGGTGAAGACTGTGATCACCTCTGCTTAGGACTACATCAATTATGACTAAACTACAGAACAACTATCATTGAGAATCACCTGAAGTATAGCTGAACCAAAGCCTACAACTACAGACATACAGAACAAGCCACTCTGAGACTGGTAGGAGAAGTGAAAGCATGGAACAAGTTGGTCCCACACCCACATGTGACCATTAAAAATCAGGAGAAATATTTATGTTGCAAATGTTCCCTCTGGAGGATCAATAGTTTTCCTCCCCCACAACAGGCTCTCCAGTTTGCAGAGAAAAGTCCCCATAACTTTGAGCTGTGAAAACCACTTGTAATTGTGTCTGGATAAGTTAGGGATGGCTGCAGTTTCAAGTGATCCTCTTTAAAAACCTGCACATAAACTTATTTACTGATGAATTCAGTTGTTCTGAGCTCCAGCCCTGGTGTAGAGGACATATCTGAGTCTCTATCCTATTGGCTATTACCTTTTGTTTGTCCCTCCCTAGTGATTCCCTGAGATCTTATCCCATCTAACTTTCCAGCACACTCAAGCCACCTTCAGTAATTTTCTATGCAAATAACCTTTCTTAACTCATGATGTGGACTTCCCTAAAATCTCATGAAATGTTCACAAAATCCAATCAGACAGTATCTAACTTCTGCATCTCTTGAATCTTTGGTTGAGCAGTCCTAAATCTGGCATTAGCTACCACCAGCCTGATTCACATGTTCAATTCCAGCATGAGTAGCAGCCACCTGCAACTATTTTGTGGCTCATATCAGGTGGTGCCAAGCAGGGCACAGGCTGCAACTAAACTTGATTGAGCCCCAGGTCTGGCAGGCCAGTTTCATAACAAGCTAGAGCATCAGCCAGCTGCCTCTAATGATGACAAAAAGAGCAGACTAAGCAGGCATGAGAACTCCTCTAAAGAGGACTCTGCCATGTAGTGTAAGCCTTGCACCACAGGTTCTTTACTCTAGTCATGGTCAGTCCTCACAACTTATTAGCCTGAGGGTCAATTCCTCCCATTAATGTGCAAAGAGCAATCAATGCTCAACTACAAAAGGCAAGAACACATAATGCACACAAAGGACATACCTTAAATATGCAGCTCTGGTGACCAGGGAGATTGCACCACTTGGTTCCACAGTACACCTACTGTATAAAGCCACTCTGCTGAGACTGGGAAGTGTAGCAGCCCTACCTAATACGTAGAAACAAGCACAGAGAGATTTCAAAATGAGGAGACAAAGAAATATATCCCAAATAAAGAAACATAACAAAGCTCCAGAAAAAGAACTAAAAAAAAAAATGGAGACAAGCAATCTACAAGATGCAGAGTTCCAAACACTGGCTGTAAGGATGCTTAATGATCTCAGGGAAAACTCCAACAAAGAGATAGAAAACATAATAATGGAGATTAAAAAAAAACATATAAAAGAACCAGTCAAAAAGAAAAAAATACAATAGCTAAATTAAATAATGAATTATAGGGAATCGACAGTAGATTAGATGAAGCAAAGGACTAAATCAGTGATTTATAAGATGAGGTAGAAGAAAACACCCAATTAGAACAGCAAAAAAATAAATAAATAAAAATTAAAAAATGAAGATAGTTTAAGGGGCTTCTGGGAAAACATCAAGCCTACTAATATTTCCATCATTGGGATACCAGAAGAAGAGAGAGAGCAAGGAATTGAAAACCTATTTGAAGAAATAATGACAAAAAACTTCTCTAAGCTGGTGAAGGACATAAACATACAAGCCCAGGAAGCTCAGAGAGTCCCAGACAAGATTAACCCAAAAAGGCCTACACCAAGATACATTATAATTAAAACATTAAAGGTTAAAAACAAAGAGAGGCTCTTAAAAGCACAAGAGAAAAGCAGTAAGTTACCAACAAGAGAACGCCCGTATGAGTATCAGCTGATTTCTCAACAGATACTTTGCAGGCCAAAAAGGATGTGGCAGAAAATATTAAAAGTGGTGAAAAACAAAGACCTACAACCAAGATTATTCTACCCAGCAAAGCTGTCATTTAGAATTGAGAACTACATAAACAGCATCCCAGACAAGAAAGAGCTAAAGGAATTCATTGTCACCAAACCTGTATTACAAGGGCTCTTAAAGGAACTTCTTTAACAACAAAAGAAAAAAAAAAGATTGAATATATGAAAAATAAAATGCAAAAAATGAGTAAGAAAACAAGACCCTTGCATATGCTGTCTACAAGAAACTCACTTCAGATCAAAAGGCACACACAGACTGAAAGTAAAGGGATGGGAAAAAGATATTTCATGGAAAGGAAAATGAACAAACAAACCAAAAAAGCTGAGGTAGCAATTCTTATACCCAGCAAAATAGACTTTAAATCAAAGGCTATAATAAGAGAACAAGAAGGACCTGGTAATTCCACTTCTCGGTATTTATCTGAAGAAATCTAAAATGACACTTAGAGGGGAGGAGTGCATCCGTATGTTCATTGTAGCACTGTTTTCTAGTGGCCAAGATGTGCAGGTAGCCTGGGTGTCTGCCAATGAATGGATAAAAAGTAGGTGGTACATATACAAATACAATGGAATATTTCTCAATTATGAAACAGAATGGGTTCTTGCCATCTGTGGCAGCATGGATGAATCTGGAAGGTATTGTGTTGAGTGAAGTATGCCATACAGAGTAAGACAGATGCACTTGTGATTTAACTTACATGCGGAATCTAAAGAGCCAAATAATCAAACAAAACAGAAACAAATTCAGATACAGGGAATATTTTTATGGTTGCCCCAGGGGAGTGGGGTTAGAGGTGAAGGAAAAGAAAGGGATTAAAAAGTACAAATTGATCATTACACAGTAGTCATGGGGACATAGAGTATAGAATAAGTAACATAGTCAATAATATTGTTAGAACTATGGATGGCATCAGATGCATACCAGATTTATTGGGGTGATAGATGAGAGGAGGGTGGGGAGCAGGGTGTAAAAAGTAAAGGGATTAAGGAGTTCAAATTTGCAATTACAAAATAGTCATGGGGATATAAACTAAAGCATAGAGAATATAGTAATTATATGGTAATAACTGTGCATAGTGCCAGGCAAATACTAGACTAGTTAAAGGGATACTTCTTAAATTATATAAATGTCTAACCAGTAGACATTACACCTGAAATTAATATAAAATAATATTGAATGTCTAAATAAGTAAATAAACAAATTGAGGGAGAAGGAAACAAAGCTCTTAAAATAACATTCACAGCCCTGCTGTACATGATCTGTGCCACCACCTCACTATTATGCTTCTAACCTTCCATTGTCACCCAATCTCTTTGAACAAATCACATGACTCCTTGCTATTACTTGAATACATTAAGCATAGCTCCACTCTAAAGCATTTACTGAACTTAATTTTTCTGAATGTATAATAATGTTCTTTCCCCACATCTACACTTAACCAATAGCTCTACCTCTTTTGTTTTTGTTTTTGTTTTTTGGTATAATTTTACAATCTTTACATCCTTACTTGGCCAGTTATTTATTACTGCTCCATCCCTACCACAACCAACCACTCCATCTGTCAAAATGCCTCTTATCTTGCTATACTTTTTCTGTATTCATATATCAATCATCACCATACTATATATTTAAATTATTATATGTCATATATATTATTCTTGACTTTCTCTAGCTACTATGTTACAAACCCCTGAAGGTATGCATTTTTATCTTCTTTATTCAGTGTTTGTTTCTTTCCTAAGCATCAAATGTAGTGCTGGACCAGAGAGTAGATGAAACTCAAAAATGTAATTGCAAATAAAAAAGCTAGACACAAAAGTCCACATTGCATGGTAGTATTTATATGAAATATCCAGAATAGGTGAGTCAATAGAGACAGAAAGCAGACTGGTCACTGACTGGGGGAAAAAGGAGTTGGGAGCAAACGCTTGATGGGTACACAGTTCTCATGTGGGATAGAAAATGGTTTGGGACTTAATAGAGGTGGTGGTTACACAACATTTTGAATGTACAGAGTGTCACTGAATTATTCACTTTAATATGGTTAATTTTACATAAATTTCACCTCAGTTAAAACAAAAAAAAAACACTAAAAAAATAAACTTTTCTACAGCACCTTCACCTGTGGAGAGATTTATTAATAAGTATTTACATACTTCACTGTGATATATGGTGAAAGATTAATTAGACTTATTGTGTTGATCATTTTGTGATGATCAAGGTAATATACTTGGAGGCAAATTAAGGTTATTTTCTAATCCAAAACCCTCATGGTAATCACTAGTTGATATTTCATGGGCTTTCACGTGTGAGTTCCTGACACCTTCATTGTTTCTTGACCATAAAAGTACTGTGATCTTCTCAAAAATCAACTGTGTGATAGCTATTGAAGCTCTAAGAGGGACTGTAGTTGTCCAGACTACCATAAAATACACCATATTTCATCATAACATTGTGAATAGGGCTACTAAAATTTTCCAGATGTGACAGATGATATCTCCATACAAATTACACAACCCACTTAAATCTTAGGCTTTTCTTTTTTTAATGTCAGAGCTGACCAAGACAATAACCTAGTTTTTATTCTTTGAGACATTTCTCTAATGCTCTAGCCTGTTATGTCTCATAATTTTAATATTTATTTTGGGACCTGTACTTTAGCTCAATGGCCACTTCTTTTTGGTTGTATGATTAGTATTTGAAATTCAGTTTTAGCTTAATATCTGGGTTCAGTTATCAGCATTATATAATAAATATAACAAATAACTATATTTTTCAATTGAATCAGACCTAAGTCTCATCACACCAGGATGTGAACATAAGTGAAAAACCTTAACTATCCCTGAGGAAGCACACTAAATAATTATTGAAGTCCATCATACATAAATTAAAACTGACTTTGATTTTCTTGTAAAATTAAAATTAAGAAAAAAGTTAGCTCACTCACAGAATCTCCTTTATATTCTTGCCCAGCTTAAATTGTTAATACCATATTAAATATAGTTGATGCTTTTGGAGATACAAATGTATTCAATTTGTATTCTACAGATAATCTTCAGGGTCCATTTATTTTTTTACAGGATATTTTCTTATAGGATACTAGAAAAGGAAAGTGTGCATACTAATATAATTGTATTTAACTGTTTTTAAACTTAAGACAGAAGTTCTTGATGAACTCCATGTATTTTGTATTATTTTAAAATAAGCATAAGAATGATTTTGTGTAATGTTAAAGTTTCTATTAAAATCTCCAATTAAAATAGAACAAAAACCAAAATTTTAAACAAACTCATTCCATCATACCTCATTGAGACACCACATTTATTCTAGTCATATATTTATGTGTGGGTGACATAAATACCATTATAACATTCATTCATTGACTCCTACTTTGGGCCATAGTTTTACTTTCATGTCTTCTAGTTACATCACTATATGCTCTTAATTTATATGGTTTGTACCTTTTAATCAACAGGTATGTGTATGGTACTGCATTGTGTACCAGAGCCCAGTAATTCCAACAAAATTTCTCTACCACACTATAGGTATTTTATTTGTAACCATCCAGACAGTCTTAAATCCTTCTTGGGGGCATGCCAAGAATTGCTGGACAGTCTTTTACTCAATATCAGAATCCACCTTTTACCTCGCACAGTTTAAATTGTTGTTGAATATAGAGAATCTGTAGATTTCTCTCTTGCATTCTTATATTTTTAAATAGATTGGATGCCTCAAAAACAGTAAAAGTTTACATCTCATTGTTTGGAGGCTACAAGTGTGAAATCAAAGTGCCACCATGGTCAAGTTCTGGTAAAAATTCTCTTTCAGATTGTGGACTTCAGACTTCATATTGTATCCTCAAATGGCAAAAGAGTTCTCTAAGGTCCCTATTTTAAGAACATATATCTGATTTTTTTCTTGTTAGACTTATTGGGTTGGCATTGATTAACAAGAATTACATAGGTTCCAGGTGTACAATTGAACAGTGCATCATCTCTGTGTTGCATTATGTGTTCACCACACAGTGTTAGCTCTTTTTCTATCACCATGCTTTTGACACCCCTGCCTCCTCTCCCACCCCATCCCCCTTGCCCTTAGGTAACCACTAAACTATTGACAGTGTCCATGAGTTATTTTTGTTGTTGTTGTTGCTTTTGGCTTTATATCCCACATATGAGTTAAGTCATACAGTTCTTGTTTTTTTTCTGTCAGATTTATTTGCTTAGCATGATGATCTAAAGGTCCATCCAGTTCGTTGTAAATAACAGTATTTCATCTTTTGTTATAGCTGAGTAATATTCCATTGAAACCATCAACAAAGCAAAGAGACAGCCAACCAAATGGGGGAAAATATTTGCAAACAATGCATCTAATAAGAGACTCATATGTAAAATATATCTAAAAACCCTTACATCTCAACAACCCAAAACAGACAACCCAAGTAAAAGTGGGTAGGGGACCTAAAAGACACTTCTCACATGAAGACATACAAATGTTCAACAGACATATGAAAAAATGCTGAACTTCATTAGTTATTAGGGAAAGGCAAATCAAAACAACAGTGAAATATCACTTCATGTCTATTAGAATAGCTATTATTAACAAGAGAAGAAATAAGTGCTGGAGAGGCTGTGGAGATAAAGGAACTCTGGTACACTGCTAGTGGAAATGCAAACTGGTACAACCACTATGGAGGACAGTTTGGAGGTTCCTCAGAAATTTGGAAATGAAGTTATCATATGACTCAGCAATCCCCTTCTAGTTAACTGCCCCCCCAAATTTAAAAACCTTAGTCTGCAAAGGTTTTTGTACCCCAATCTTCATAATAGCACTGTTCATGGTGGCCAAGACATGGAAACAACCAAAGTGCCCTTCAATAGATAACTGGATAAAGAAGCTGTGGTACATATATACAAATCTCATTTATGAGGGCTCCAATCTCATGAACTAATAACCTACAAAAGGCCCCACCTTGTAATCTCATACTTTGGAGATTAGGATTTCACCATATAATTTTGGGAGACACAAATATTTAGTCCATTGTTTATTGCCCATGGTGCCCCAAAATTCAGGACCTTCTCACATACAAAACACTTTTATTCCATCCCAACAGCCACAAAAGTCTTAACTTGGTCCAGCATTAATTCTAAAGTCTAAAACTCAAAGTCTCATCTAAATATCATCTAAATCAGATATGACTGAGACTCCATATATAATGCATCCTGAGGCAAAATTCCTTTCCACTGTGAACCCATAAACCAAAACAAGTTATATGCTTCCAAAATACAATAATAGGTCAGGCAAGGATAGGCATTTTCATTACTAATGTAAAAAATAGGTAAGAAGAAGGTGGTAATGGGTCCCAAGTAAGTTCAAAATCTAACAAGGTATAAATTAAACCTTAGACAAATCCAAGAATAATCCTCTTTGGCTCAATGTTCTGCCCTTCAGATTAACAAGGATGGTAGTCCCAATACTATGGCTCTCCCTGATTGAGGTTGCCACTGTAAGTGGTTTTGCTCCCCAAGGCTCCAATGGGCAAAGCCTACACTACAGCATTCTATGGAGTTCTCACCCCTGAAATATTGTGAATGAGTGCGGATTCTGGCCTGCCTGAACCGGTGAGATGGCCCTGCTCATTGAAACTGCTTCATCCCCTGGCCCTTGCACTTGGTGCCTTGTGGTGGATGTGGCAGCCTTGATGATCTCTGAATTGTCTTCTTCTCTTGTGTATTGATATGCCCATTTAAGTCTGTGGTTCATACTCACACTAATTTTTTCAAAAAAATTGTTTTGTGTTCTCTTCCAAACATGCTTTGTCATTTTTTTCTTCTTGAAATATTAGAAAACTATAATTTTTCAAATCTTTAAGTTTTGGTTTTATTTTGCTAAGTAGTCAGGAGGAACCAAGCTGCTCCTTCAAGATTTTGCTTAAAAATCTCCTTAGCTAAGTAACTATATCATCTCCAAGTTGTAACTACTGCAAATCACTAGAACATAAGCATATTTCAACCAAGTTCTTTGCTACATTATTATAAGAATCACCTTGCCTCCATTGTTTAATAACATGTTCCTCACTTTCTTCTGAGATCTCAAAAGAATAGCCTTCACTATCCATATATCTGACAACACTCTGTTCATGATTAATTGGGTCTTCTTTAAGATGTAAGCTTTCTCTCCATCTTTCCTTTTTTCCTTCAGAGCCCTCACCAGAGCTGACTTCAAAATTCTAATACAACAATGTAGGCTTTAATAATGTGCACCTCAAATTCTTCCAGCTTCTATTCATTACCTAGTTCTACCATTGCTTCCACATTTTTAGATATTTGTTTCAGTAGCACCTCCACTTCTCAATACCGATTTTGATCTTAGTCAACTCAGGCCATTATAGCGAAGTACCATAAACTGGATTGGTTGTAAAGTATAGATATTTATTTCTCACAGTTCTGGAAGCTACAAGTTGGATATCAGGGAGGCAGCATGATTGTTCTAGTGAAAGCCTTCTTTCAGGTTACAGACATTGTATCCTCACAGAGTGGAAAGAGAATAAAAGAGGTCTCTGAGGTCCGATTTAAAGGGCACTAATCCCATTCTTGATGGCTCTATCCTGATGACCTAATTACCTCCCAAAATCCCCGCCTCTTAATGCCATAACATTAGGAGTTAGGATTGGTATATATGCATTTGGGGGAAATACACCTTCAGTCTATTGAGGTTATCAGTGCATAAGTACATTTTCATGAATGTATAAAATACATTGCAACAATGGCTCACCAAAAAGCTTTTGTCAGTGCAAAAAAATGACTTAAATTTTGATTGACTATCCTTGTGTTTTGGCTGCCACTTGGTTCTCTTCCCCTATAAATTGCATAGTAACTAGTGTGATTACCAGTCAGATGGTGTTGCTTTTCAATAAAAGAAAATACCCAATCAACCATCTTATCCCTCCTTTTTATAGGTAGCAGCATCAGTCATAGTTTGACAGACCTGGTAGATATTACTTCCAGGTACTTTTATTTTCACCAAAATGACCAAAAGCAACAAAGACACCTAAGGTAGCCAGCCTCCAAGCTGATCCATGGCAATTTCCTCATCACTGTTTCACATCCTTCCACGTTATTTCAGATTGGTCTATGTGACTAAGAGCTAATGGCACAAGCAGTAGTAAGTCATTTTTGAGATTTAGTAATAAGAGGCTGAGGTTTTCATCTTGGGAGCTCTCTCCTTAGCTCATGAACTCTTCTGAATGACTTGCTAGGAGGAATCCAATCTGTCATTTTGAGAATCGTTATAGAGTTGTCCACATAGCAAGGAACTAGGTGGTCTAAGAAAGCCTTAAATCAATATCCATTAAGAAACTAAAGCTTATAAAAAAATCCCTTGGAAGAGAATTTTCTAACCTTAACTTGGCCATAAGACGACCAGATCCCAGACTTGAGAGCTAAACTGAAATATTTTGAGAGATCTTAGTTGGAATTATTTAGCTGAACTGCTCTCAGATTCCTGACCCTTAGAGACTGTATGAAAATTAATGTTAATTGTTTAAGTTGCTAAATTTTAAGTGATTTGTTATGAAACAAGAGATAGGTAACATAGTGCCAAGTGCATAGTTGACTTTCAATGTATCTGAAAATTTAAAAATCCATTTGGGAATAAAAATAGAATTACAACTTATCAAAATTTGTGGGATGCAGTGAGCAGTGGTTAGAGGAAAATTTATTGAGGGAATATGTTAGGCAATAAAAAAGATCTAAAACCAGCACTATAAATTTCAACTTAGAAAACTATAATAATAAGATAAAATTTAATGTAAATAAGCAAAAGAAAGTAATAAAAGGTAGAGCAGAAATCAATGTAATGGAAAATAGGGCATCGATAAAGAAAATTAATGAAACTAACAGTTGATTTTTTGAAAAGGTGAATAAGTTTTTAAGTACCTAGCCAAGCTAACCAAGAAAACAAGACATATTATATTAAGAAATGTAAAAGGGGGCCTTTAAGATTGATCCCATAGAAATAGATGGATAATGACAACATACAATAACTCTATGTCCACAATTTGGATAACTTTGAAATGTTCTACTGGTGAATTTTACCAAATATTTAAGGAAGTAAAGATACCAATTTTCTACATTTTTTCTAGACAATATAAGCAAATGGAATACTTCTTAACTCATTTTATGAGGCCAATATTACTCTAATACCAAAACCATACAAATATATTACAAGATAGAAAACATATGATTGATAACTCCAATGAACACAAATGCAAAAGTCTTCAACAAACTATAAGTAAATCAAATCCTTTATCACTTAAAAATAATTGTACACCACGACCGACTGGAATTTATTCCAGATGTGCAAGGCAGCTTCAATTTTTGAAAATCAATTAATGTAACCATCACATCAACTGACCAAAGAAGAAAAATCATATATTTACAGATACAGAAAAAAATTATTTGAGAAAACTCAATATATATTCATGATGAAAAACTTTCAACAAACCAGGTATAAAGCAATGCTTCCTCAATTTGATAAGAAAGAGCTACAAAAAACCTATAGCTAACATCATGCTTAGTGCTAAGAAACTAGATATTTTCTTACTAAAATCAGAAACAAATCAAAGATGTCCACTTTTCCCAATTTTATTCACCATAAATTGGAAGTCTTTCCTAATTCAATAGGGCAAAAAATAAACTAAAACAACCAAAAATTCAGAATAAGCAATTATAGCAATTTTCCAGTATACAAGACTAATATACAAAAGCATTGATTTCTTATATACCAGAACGTTTTTAAATATTGAATAGGAAATGGAAAACACATCATTTATATTAACGCACACACAAACACACACACATAAAACACAGGTATAAATTTTTAAAAGTATGTACATCATCTATATAAAGAAAACTAAAAAACTGATTATTTATTAATATTTAAATAAATGAGAGATATTTCATATTAATAAATAGGAAAATCCAATACTGTTAAGATGACATTCTTTCCAAATTGATGTAGGATTTCATTCAAAATCCCAGTAAATTACTTTGTGGATATCAATAAACTGATTCTGAAGTTTATAAAGAAGGCAAAACCCAGAATAGCCAATGCAATATTGAAAAAACAAAATGGGAACCAACATTTCTGAATTCAAAATTTACTATAAATTACATCGCAAGATCATAAATTAATTTCATGAACTCATCCTAGAGAAAATGCTACATATATCATTGTTAAATATCACTATAGTCACCTTCAAAGTACTCCCCTTGGAAAACAATCCACCAATGCAAGCTCCTAGTTCACCCTTCAAAGCAATTTGAAACTCTTTTTCTGGAATGACCATCAGAGCTGTCATTGTCCCCAAAATCTGACAATTAAGTCCATGTACTTGCCACCATACACTTACATTGGCTGCACGTTGGTAAGGTGTCACATAATTGCTTTGAGGATAAACTAGGCACTGATGTCCATGTATAGCTTCCCATGGGGAGTACTTCAAAGGTGATGGTAGTGATATTCAGCAATGAGGTATGTAGGACTTTTGCTAGGATGCGTTCATAGATTAACTGTCTGACCTTGTAAGACAGAGAATTAGTGCCCTCAAAAAGAGAAATTGAGTAGAATAGACAGCCCAGAAATAGGCTAATAAGTACAATGGGGCAAGATATAGAGCACCCAGAAATACTCATAAATAATAATATACTATTTTTCAACCAAAGGGATATATTTTTCACGTATCTGATAAATGACTTGTGTCCAAAATATACAAATACCTTTTAAAAGTTACTAATAAGAAAATAAGCAAACTAATTAGGAAATGTGCAGAAGTTCTAACCAGATATTTCATCAAGAAAGATATACTGATGGACAGTAAACATATGTCAAGATATTCAACATTTTATACCATTAAGGAATTAAAAAAAAAAACAATAAAGTGAAACAAATACACACATATTAGAATGGCTAAAACCAAAAATAACAAACAGCAAACACTGATGAGGATGTGGAACAAAAGAAACTCTCATTTGTTGCTGGTGTGAATGTGAAACATATTTTACATCTGACAGAAATATAAATAAGCTGAATATTACTCAAATTATTTTTGATAAAGGTGCAAACAAATTTTGATGAAGAAATAAAAGTATTTTCATTAAACAGTGATCAAAAAATCTAAATATTCTTAAGCAAAAAAAGGGAATTTTAATACATACTTACAACATATGCAAAATTTAGCTCAAGATAGGCAAAACACATTAACATATAATTGGAAACTATGAAACTTCTACAGTAGAAAATATTTGAGACGTGTTAAGCAAAAATTACTTAGGTATAATGTAATACAAAGGCATGATTCATAGAAGAAAATACTGAAAAAAAAACATGTAGGTGACAGGTGTTGATACTAACAAGAAGAGAATGTTAAGTAACTATGATTAATATGTTAACAGCTTCAGTGGAAAAGGTGAAATATATGTATGTTTACTTTCAATAATCGTAACACCTATGTTGAAAGAAAATACTTGTCATCCAAGAAAGGTGTTCTCAAACTTTGTTAAAAAGGAAGAATCAGGTTTAAAAATATACAATATAATTTCAAATGATAAAAATTATAGTTGATTAACCACAACCATCCATTAAATGTGAAGGATATACTTGAGAAAGAAGGAGGGATAAAATGAGAAAGGAGAGGAGAAAAAGTGGTAGGAGGAGGAGGAGGAAGAGGAAGAGGGGAAACAGGCACAATCCCACCACAACAGGCCCAGAAAGAAAGACCTTGGCACAAGAAAGAAGATGAGCAAGGTGATAAGGAAAGTAGTAGGTTAGTATAAAAATTACTGTCTCTATAATAATGTCTAATTTATGAATATTTTTAAAATAACTGACATTGAGAACATAAAATGCATGTAACTTTAGCCAATATGGTAGAAGATGAAATTCTGTAAATATTTGCATTTTGAGGGCATATATAGAAGTTAATAGATGAAATACTGGTGATGATTAGACCTTCCTAATATGTTATAAACTGTGTTAATTTTCAAGGTAAATAATTAACTGAATAAAAATAAGAATATAACTTTCAAAATATTAGATGGAGGAAAATGAAATAAACAAAAATGATTCTTGAAACAGACAAGAAATAAAGTTTAAAAATAAAACTAGGTGAGTTCCCTGATGGTGTAGTGGCTAGGCTTCGGTGTTCTCAACACTGTGGCCTGGGTTCGATTCCTAGCCAGGGAACTACCCCCCCCAAAAAAAAAATAAAAATAAAACTGAATATAACAGAAAATATTAACCACAAGGTATTATAGTAAAATAGGTTTAAATATATTAGTCAATGTTTTTTTATCTAAATCTGCTGAACCAATATTTGAATTGTTTACATTCTTTTTTTAAATCTTGATATATGCTGTTTAAAAGCATATTTGTAAAAAACTGAAAATAAAAAATGAACAATTTAATCAAAAAACAAATTGAGTATAGATATATAGAGAGGTCTAAAAGTAGCTATAAAGTTGAATCAATGAAATTCATCACAAGAGACTTTGTAACATACTATGTGTTGCACTGTACTAGACATGTTAGACGAATGTTGCAACACTTATGAAAGACATCATTAAGCAAATGTAAATGTAATAAACATGGTAATAAAATGCAAATAAACTATACTAAACACCTACTTATGGGCCACTCTGAATTTTTTTCTGATAATATAAAATTTAAAGAATATACAAAAATTAATATCCATTTTACAATCCTAAATTATATCCAAGAATCATTGAAGTTAAAGAGATTTAACTATTCTAGAAATTGTAACAATCCCAAACCTCCATGGAAAAAGCAAACTAATCATAAAATACATAAAACTAAAATTTACAGAAGTATGGTAGATATTGACAAATACATAAACATAAGATTTTAAACATATTCCACTAAACAGTAAATAAGAAAAAAATAACATTATAGGATCTTAATGAAATTAACAAGCTAAGCTAAATGAGATACATAGAACTTGAACCAAATAATTAAGTTATGTGAAGTTTTTTTTCAAGCTCACAGAATGCTTATCAATATGGACCATGTTCATGGCCAAAACAAGCAAGTTTTAAATTCACATTGCAGGAAGGATTAGAAACTATCAAAAGGCAGACCTTGGATGCATGTAAACAGGTAGCTGGAATCTAACATAGAAACTTGAGCAATGTCTTTGGAAGATGAAATTTCTTTTGAACTCAATAGATGAATGGCAGTAGAGAATAAAAAGCAACCATGTCTGATCTTGCTTCCTCCAAGGCTGCTTAGAGAAAATTGTCTTTCCCAATCATCACATAAATGAAAAAGTGACAATTTATGAGGTATAATGGGCTTTTGACTATTAGTAGTCCATCAGTATCTTTTGAATGTCTTTTTTTATATTTGGGGATTTCTACATGTAATTCTACCTAGCAAAATATGGGTTCTAGAGTGAAATTTCTCTATTTCCCTTGTATCTCTAAATTTTTTATGACTGAGTTTTATTTAATTAGTCATATATTTAGGAGAATTTATTTTAAAGGAGATACAATGGATGAGGTAATACTAAGCATAACTACCCATTCTTGTTTTAGGTGTTTGGGTGTGTCAGAGATATAAAGCACATGTTTTCAGAGCTACCAGAGGTAGAATCTCTTGTCCACTATGACAGGCAGAATTGTAAAATGGTCCAAAATATTCCTGACTCCTAGCATGCACATCTTATACAATTTTCCTTTTTCGAGTATGAGCAGAACCTATGATATGATGGCATATCACTCCTACCTTGAGTTGATTTGACTTAACCAAAAGAGTAGGCCTGGCCTTTATAGGTGAGCCCTTAAAAAGAAAGGGATCCTTCCTAAAATCAAAGTGATTCAAAGTATGAGAAGGCCATGGAGGATTACATGGCAAGACTGCAGATAGTCTCTGGGAGCAGATAGTGGTCTCTAGCCTTCAGCTTACAGAATAGAAACTTCAGTCTTATAACCACAAGGAATTTAATTCTATCAAAGGCACATGAGTTTGAAAGACTATGCAAGCTCCAGAAAGAAACATAGCCAACTTGACACTGTGATTACAGTTTGTGAGTCCCTAGAAAGAGGATTCAGATCATCCATATGTGAATTTCTAACCCCAGTTTATGAATGAATACATTCACTGTTTTTTACAAACTGTACACCATAGAAAATGAATACACTTACTGTTTTAAGTACTTAAAGGTAAAAATTCATGAAATATTTCAGATGTCAGCTATAAGCCAGAATTATATATAAAAAACTTGATATATACTATATAAATGTTATTCTAATACATAAAAGAATATTATGACAAACATGAAATCATACATTTATGTATTTTCATAAACATTTTATTAAAAACAAAAATGTAGATTAAAATAAATAAAATTCTTTTAAACATTACTGAACAGAATTTGGAAAATTACTTTCTTAACACCTTTTAGGGCATGTACAAGCTTGGCAGTTTCGAATAAGTAAAATATGTCTATAGTATGACTCAAAATTTTCTTCCTTAGCTATACATTTAAGAGAAATTTGTACATATTTTCTGTCATGAAAAGACAAAAAAATGCTTATAAGAGAGCTATTTATTGTGATCTCAAACTGGAAACTACACAAATAACTTTCAGTCCAATGAATAAATAATTGTGTCATAGTCACACAATTTTTTATAGAGTAGCAATGATAATAAACAACTATACTTACACTCAACAACATGAATGTTTCTAAAACAATGTAAACCTCACGAAAGAGTAAATACCATATGATCTTATTTATATTAAAAGTTAAAAAATGAACAAACAAATTTACACTGTAAGAAGTTGGGATAGTAATCACTCTTTGGTTATAGTGCATGGGAATAGGTAGGAATGAATTTCTGAAATACTGGTAGTATTCAATTATAAACATTTATTAAGCTCTGTTCATATATAATTTGTGTACTTTTCTGTGCAATTACGTTTATTCATTGTATTTAAAAAATAGTTTAAATTAATTTTGTGCTTACTTTAAGCCAAGCCATGGGTACAATATCTATGTAAATTCTCTGCAATTATGAAACAATTCTACAAGGTGAACTTTGTCATCTAAGTGAATGCATCATTATTAACTGAAGAAAAATTATCTTGCCCAATAACTTTAATAGAAATATTATGTAAATGATTACCATTAGCATTCATCATTATACCCAACATATGAGGGCTGTCTGGAAAGTATCCAGCCATATGTTATGAAAAATAGAGTCATTTATAGCTGGATTTTTTCTGGACAGCCCTCATATATTTAAACACATGCAAAGACTATAATAAACTGGACAATAACCAAGTGCATTTCATCATTAATTTTAACCTATTACCAAACATTATTTAACTAAAAACTTTATAATAACCTGCATTAAAAAAATCTTTTTATATACTCTTCACGTTAATATAAAACAGTTAGTTTTATAGCTTCTACACTAAATTAAAAAGAATTACATTGTATCAAGAGCTCTTACTGAAGATTAGTGCTGGTCTTTATTCACATCTACAGAAAAAGTTGAAAATGTAAACTAATAAAAAAAGGAAGTATTTATTTGTTTATGATTGATTGTCAAAAGTTTAAAATACTTCATCTTTGCTTACAAATGAAAAAAAGGATAAATGAAGAAAGTGAATATTTTTGAACATTAACAGTAAGAATTTGTTATTTGTTTCTTGGTGTCCATTTTCCCTGTACTATCAACCCATCCCACTTATAATGTAATTTCTTAATCTTTTGACGGTCACTCCTGTGGTCTACAGTAAAATTTCACTCACAGTTGAAAATACTATAGTCTACATAGGAAATGTTTCTGTGAAAATAAAGACATGAATAGAGTCCTCACTAGAGATTTATTGACCATGTTATTATTTCTGCTCAATTTAATACCTATTAATCAGTATTTTTAATAGTGATTAATGAAGGAATGGAGTGAATGATCTGTGGTATATTGGTACAAAAGAATTAAATTATAAAGTCCAAAAAGAATACGTTTTAGATAGGATATATATTTCTAAATTTTTTCTACTAGGTATTACTTTTTAAAAAATAGCCTTTTTAAAATTTATTATTTCTTATTGGGACTGTTTTCTTATTCAATTACATTTGACATACAACATTATATTGGCTTCAGGTGTAGAGTACAGTGATGAGTCACTTATATAACTTACTAAATCTCATTCTAACACATCTGCTTCCCCCAATACCATATATAGTTATTACAGTGTTATTGACTGCATGTCCTATGCTGCACTTTACATCCCTGTGACTATGCTGTGACTATGAATTTGTACTTCTTGATTTCATCCCCTTTTACACCTACCCATTCAGCTATTATCACCCCAACAAATCTAGTACCTATTTAACACCATAAAAAGTTACTGCAACCTTTTGAATATATTCCCATGTTATACTCTATATATGATTCCTGACATGTAAAACCAAACTAAACTTCTCAATCTCTTCCCCTTATTTTACCTATTTTTCCATCCCTCCTACCATCCTATAGTAGTCCCTCTAACATTCTTTGTAGTACTGGTTTGGAGGTGTTAAACTCCATTAGCTTTTTCTTGTCTGAGAAGCTCTTCATCTGTCCTTCAGTTTTGAATGCTAGCCTTGCTGGATACATTAATCTTAGTTGTAGATCTTTGGTTTTTATCACATGGAATATTTTCTGCCAATCCCTTCTGGCTTGCAAAGTTTCTGAAGAGAATCACTAAGAGTCAAATAGGTGTCCCCTTATAAATTACTGCTTGCATTTTTCTTGCTGCTTTTAGAATTTTCTCTTTTTCTTTAAATTTTGCCATTTTAACTATAATGTGTCTCGGTGTGTTCCTGTTTGAGTTCATCTTGTTTGCAACTCTGTGTGTTTTCTGAACTTGTATGTCTATACAAGTTGTGGGCTGATAAGTTATTCCAGTGCCTCCTCCCTTTTTCTTCTTTCCAGGCCAAAGCAAGGATCACACCTTTATTTTCTGCCTGGGTCTGTGGTGTCATAAGAGTAGTAGGGTCTTATGCCTTTCTGTTCTAAGTGTTGGTGTCAGCTATATGCTGGCCACTCATATTTTGCTGGTTGTGGGCCAAGAAACAAGCACACAGGCTACTCTTTCTTTCTCCTTCCCTATCATAGTGAAGTTACATGGAGGCTCCTCCCCATCCCCATCGCTCCTCCTCCTCTTGGAACTGGAGTGAAATCAGGTCACTGCATCATGCAGACCCAGTCGGCACCTTCTGTGGGCCAAAATGAGGTCTGGTTGCAGTGTTTCTTAGAGTTGTTTGTACAGTGCTGTCAAAGGAAGTGAATGATGGCAAGTTCATGAACTTAACAGTCACAATATGGGTCCAATGACAGCTCTGATGGCCAGTCCAGAAAAAGAGTTGCAAAACTGCTTTGAAGGGTAGACTAGATGGTAGTGTCAGTGTATAGCCTCCTAAGGGGAGTATTTTAAAGATGACCATAGTGATATTCAGTAATGAGATTTGGAACACTTTTTCTAGGATGATTTTGTAAAATTAATTGTGCAACCTTGTATTACCAAAAGAAAAAGGCAGGTTATAAAAATAATGTGCTCCCTCCCCCCAAAAAAAACCAGAAAAATTATTGATAAAATGGTTATAGAAATAAGCTAAAGGACTGTGAGGAGTAATAACATAATTTTTATGTATTTAAATTGCTATTATTGCCTATATTAATTAATACAAATCTACAAATCCAAGGCAGTTACCCAATTCCCTGGAATAGTGGCTAACATTGATATTCTATTGAATTAACAGTTTTATTTTCAACAAAAGGAGAATAATAAATGCCATTATCAACATGAGGTTAAAGTGAAACAATTGCAATGACTACTAGAACATTAACATGTCTATGTTATTAATATGTCTAATAAGCTATTAGGTATGTCATCAATTGCTAATTCAAAATCTCATAGGTCAAAGTTATATTTAAAGTATAATGTTATTGTAGTTGTGTGTTATAGAATATGTTGTATGGTTACATTTTGTACAATAAATGAATCTTGAGAATATAATTAAATTAAATTGAACTCAGAAATTTTATTCTGCTCCTTACTATATATAATGGACCAAAACTGTGGTCCACTGAATAAATACCAGAAAAGCACAGGCAATCAGTAGAAGAAAACAAACATTTGAACTTGAAATAAAATAAGGTTTGCATATGTGCCTGGCAAGAAATCCACTGATTAAAGCTAATTACATCTCCATTTCTTAGGTTAAATAGCTGCCTGGAATAAATAGAGAATAATCCATAACAAGGGGGAAGTCTCAGAAAATGAGGACATCAATGCAACTATTACATTCCTCAAAATAAACTTTTAACTGCAAATATTAGAAAAACCAGAATGCAAATAATAGAGAAATAGATTTGAAAGTAAAATAGTAGAACTGAGACAAAAAAATGGATAATGATAGGAGGAGATAAAAATTGGAAGTGAAAAAGAAGAAAGACATTTCTAAATGCAAAAATAAACCATTAGTAATTATTATATATAAATGTATGTGATTATATATAACAAAATTTCTTTGATGTTTAGATTATTTTAATACTACTTAAATTTTAAGTTTAATAAATTTATAGTTAAAGATCAGAAACTGACCACACTGATATATAACACTTCCATTTAGTAATATGCCATGTTTTAAATTAAGAGCTATAAATTAGAACATTTTTTAATTAGCTGATAAATATAATTAAATCACAGAAGATAAAATTCAACAATTATCTACATAAAATGATGTCAGGATCTGTAAAACATATAGAACAGTTCATCAATTTAATCTTAAAATGTCTATCTACATATATACTTATTATTATTATAAGACCACAGGAGTCTGACAAAATTTTTTTAATTTTTAGAAGATAGGTGTAAACAATATAATGACTTTCAAAGAAGAAAAGATATTCTCAAGGTCATGGCATAGCTAATTAAGTAAAACTACATATTAAAAGGAAGTTTAAGATTGAGCAAAGACAAGAAAATAGAAAAAAAATGTCTAGATCATAAGTTGTTAAAGGGTAATACAAGTCTATAGCTATGGTAGAGAACAATGAATGTCATAGTCATAGGTTTGGCTTTAATTCTATATAAGACATGTCTAACTTATAGAAATAGTTCAGCAGAATAAAATGAAAAGAGAAGTAATTTGGGCATTGCTTTGCTAGAAGTTGAAAGTGTTAACAGATGACAAGATCCAGTTTAATGCTTATTGTTACTTACTTATTTACCTAACTAAATTATAGTTTAAATGTGAAGTATATAAATAATTCAAACATTTACAGCTTTCCTGAGAGTAAATGTTACAAATATTTAGAAAGATTAAACTTTCTGCTAGTTTTTATTTCATCCCCATAAAGTGTTCAGCTTCCTTAGTTCTACAATTTTTATGCAGGAGAAAACAAAGAAACTCAACCAAAACAAGAGAAGTGACAGTCTTATTGCTCATTATTCTACCCCAATACCATTAAGACAATATATAAGGCAGGAAATACATATAACTTATTTTTCGTACCCTTAGTCCATTCCAATGATGATAGAGACATTTTTATAAAATAATCAAATGACTATTTAATCAGTTTAAGGATTATGAAGGGATATCTGCAAAGAAATTTTAAAAGGTTATATTTTTTATTATTTGTGTAACTGTTGAGAGCTTATTTTTATAACTGTTGAGAGCTTGCTATGCCACGGACAAAGCACATGACAACTGATTTACATACAGTGTTTTCTCCTTAGACTGTCAATATATGTTAAAACAGAAAATATATTGCATTGGGAACAATTATCTGCCTTCAAAAAGTGTGGCCAAATAAGAACCAAGAAAAAAAGGGAGCAGAACTACTATTTTTAATAACCACATCTGAAAAAAAATAGCCTTGTAAGACAGATATATATATATATATATATATATTTTAAGTTGTGAAAGAATAGCATATTAGCAGTGAAGAGTATACTATAAAGAGATAGGAGCAGGCCTGAGAAAGAGAGAGAGTAACTCAAGGACCTCAAATGGCAAGGAAAGTGAAGAGTATACTCCGAATAGCAAGGGGAATCTACACTCCTAAGAGATAGGAGTGGGCTCAAGCAGGTAAACAACTCAAGAGTCAAGACAGATTTCCTTATGTGATTATTAAATGTCTGACATTTTAAATGTAAAATGATGGGGGAATAAATTCCAGAATGAATGAGAGGAGCTTGACAAATTATCTCCCCAGAATGTAATCATAAAACACACCAAATTCTCAAAATAGTAATTTAAAAACTCTGGAATTGAACAAAAATGATAGTATAAATTAAGATGCACTTACTGATGAAGAAGATCTACAGAGCCTTGGTAAGAACATTGGGAGCCTGTGGCACTTTAGTGGGTAGTAATGGGAGTAAAATGTTCCCATACTACCCAATTCACAGCATGACACAGAAGGTTTTTTTGGATAAGAGCATAGAAAATTTGATGCCCAAAACATTGTAAAAAGAAATAGCAATCTTAGTAAACAATCTTGGAAAGCTGATATTGAAGCTAGACTGAGGTTTCAGCATTGTTTGGGATGACTTAAACACCAGCAGACCAACTAAAAATGTCACATGGTATGCCAAAATATGAGACAGTCAATTTTGGCATTGGAATATGTTACTTACCACTGGTGGTCTGGAAGCCTGTATACATGAAAAGATGTCATTAGGGACACCTTGAAAGAGAACTTAAAAAATTAAAGAATTAGTTCAGTAAAGTGTTTATACAGTGAGGCAAATTGTTATTTCATACTTAAGACAAACACATAAAATATGAGTTAATAGAAAGCATCTTTCAGGGGGCTTGAGATGTTGAACTTAGTGACAAGCAACATAAAAGTAGCTAGTATAAATTTGCTACATGAGTTTAAGGAAACCATGCTTAAATATTTAATAAAAATTAAGATGACAAGACTCATCAAATATAGAATACTGATATAAAGATATTATAAAACAATAATAAAGTGAAAATTCTGTTGTTCAAAAATACAACATTGGTTATAAAATTTGTGAAAAGGCCTTGGTAGCGTGTATGAGTTGGCAAAATATTAATTAGAGAATTTGATAATAGATTGATAGAAATTACTCATAAATAACAGAAAGAAAAGAATACAGTAAAAAGAATAGAGTATCAAAAATATAAAGGATATATGAACATGCTAACATACATGTAATAGGAGTCCCTGAAGCCTTAGAAACACAAAAACTGAAAAAAATAATAATAAATTGAAAAGGACAGAAAAATTCCAAAATTTGATAGAAAACATAGTTTATAATTTAAAGACATTTTATGAATTCCACATAGAATAAATAAAAGAGCTAAACTTGTTAAAAGAAAAAAAAAACAGTAAAAATTTTGAAGGGAGCAAGAGTATATATAGACTATATAGAATATATATAGTCTAATATATTCTATTAATATTCTATATTATATTCTATATTAGAATATAGAATATTCTAATAATATTCTATATTAATAACTATATAGAAGCAAACCACAATATGATTAAGGATCATCTTTTCATCCAAAACAAGAGTATCAAAATGCAATGAGAAAACACATTCAATATGCTGAAACAAAACAAAACAAAATAATAACCAACAAAAACCTGTCATATAGGTGAATATTCTGCAAAAATATTCTTCAAAAATTAAAGTGAAATAATGGCTTACTTAAATTAAAAACAAAAATGAGAAAAAAGATTGCCAACAGTTGGAAGACAGAGATAGAAAGAGGTTGGTAAAAGTGTAAACAGATTGGTAAACATTTTAAGTTATAAGGTGAATAAGCTTGTATATCTAATATATGAGGTCTAAAAATTATGTTTGCTAACTTGCCACTGTGCAGTAACATTAACAGCAAGATACAAACAACTCAGTAAGATTTTATAACATTGATATATCTATATCTCACAGCTGTTTTTGTGTTGATGTGTGGTAGTGTATTGATACATAGGATTCATTATTGTTGTGTGTTTTAGTGTGTCACGCAGAGAATGTCAGAGCTTGAATTAGAGTAACAATCAAACATTAAATTTCTTGTTAAACTCGGCAAGAGGGGAATTGAAATCAGGAACATGTTAGTTCAAATTAATGAGGATAATATCATGAAGAAAATGGCCAAAAAGAAATAAACTAAACATCTTTCTGAGGGAAGAGAAAGCGCAATTGATGAAGAGAGGTCAGAGCAGCCAGTAACAAGCAGAACTGACAAAATCATTGCAAAAATTTATCAAATTGTGTGTTAAAATTGTTGATTGACTGTGAAAAGCAAAGCAGACCAGTAAACATTGATAGACAAACAGTTAGAAAAATTTTAACTGAAAATCGTGGCATGAGAAAGGTCTTTGTAAAAATGGCCCCAAAGCAGCTCACCAATAAACAAAAACAAATGAGAAATGAAGTTTACCAAGACCTTTTGGAAACGTAAAATGATGTTTTCAGCTGTGTTATCACTGGTGATGAAATGTGGATGTATCAATACAAACCTGAAACATAGCATCAAAGTGCTCAATGGAAGTCAGACAATTCTCCACGACCAATAATATTTCATCAGTCCAAATCAATAGTCAAAACAATTCTGCTAACCTCTTTTGATATCAGAGCAGTTGTTCATTATAAATTTGTACCAACTGGAGAAACAGTCAACTAAGTTTATTATTTGGAGTCCTGAAAAGGTTGTGTGAAGAAGTTAGATGTAAGTGACCTAAGCTTTGCACCAACTCGTATCATGGATCTTGCATCATGACAATGCACCAGCTCACATGGCAATATCCATGAGGGAGTTTGTAGCCAGTAAACAAATAACTGTATTAAAACATCCTCCTTACTCACTGATCTGACCCCCAATGGCTTTTTTCTTTACCCCAAGAAAAAGCAAATATTGAAAGAAAGACATTTTGATGACATTCAGGACATGAAGGCTCATAGCAACAATAACTCTGATGGCTGGTCCAGAAAAAAGAGTTCCAAAATGCTTTGGAGGGTGGACTGTGTGCTGGTGGTAGTGCATAGCTTCCCAAGAGGAGTACTTCAAAGGTGACCATACTAATATTCATCAATGAGGTATATAGCCCTTTTTCTAGGATGAGTTCATGAACTTAATGGTCAGATCTCATATAATATGGTGTCTACAGTTGATAACACTGTATTGTATAATTGAAATTTGTTAAGAAAGTAGAAATTAAAGTTTTTCACTTAAAAAAGGCAGTATGTGAGGTAATGGATATGTTAACTTAATCGTAAGAATACTTTTACAATGTATATGTATATCAAATAATTACACTGTACACTCTAAATATCTTACAATATTATTTGTCAATTATACATCAATAAAGCTAAAAAACTGACAGATACTTTGCTTGTAGTCTTGTCTTACAAGATCATGAAAGGGGATTCTTCAAAAGTGACAAAAAACATTAATTTAATTTTCCCAAATAAACATAAATAGCATAGGTGAGGTCATAGAAATGTAGTTATGCACTTTTTAATGACAGGGATACATCTTGAGAAATGCATTTTTTGGTAATTACATAATTGTGGGAACATAATAGATTGTATTTACACAAACCTTGATGATATAGCCAACTATGCTCCTAGGATATATGGTACAGGCTATTTCTCCTAGGCTACTAATTTGCATGGCATGTTCTGTACTGAATACTGTAGTTAATTGTAACACAATGGTATCTGTATATCTAAATATATCAAAACATAGAAAAGGTACATTAAAAACAGTGTGTAATATAAAGTATGCATGTGCATTCATATTTATTGTTTGGGTAAGGAGAGTTCTGTGGAGGAAGGTGCTGTAAGAGGAAGAGTGGACATAGGTGAAAATAGGGAGTAAGAAAGAGAATAAGGAAATGGACAGCAGAGATTAAAGAAAACCCAGAGTGATAAAGCTTAAGAGAATAAATAACAAAAGGGAGAGGGAAGACGAATGGAAGGAAGAAGGGAAAGAGAGAGACAGAGAAATGAGACTGGGAAGAAAAAGAGATAATTAGGAATAGAGGAGAAGAAAGTGAGTGTGTGTGTAAGAATGTGTGTGTGTGTGTGTGTGTGTGTGTGTGTGTGCACGCGTGCACATGCATGGGTGAGCATGAGTTGATAGGGTGCTGGATCCTGGGCTCCACTATCTCCAGCTCACTTCTCTCACTCCATTGCCATAAGTAGGCACTCAGCAGGTATACATCATGCTAGTTTCAGCATTTTCTTTCAACATTGCAAACAAACTTTTTGCTCATAATTCATTTTAATATTAAAAAATTTCTTAAAATTTTACAAATCTGACAAGAAATGGTAATAAATCTATCAAGAATGGAACAACCTCTAAGTAGAATAAATACAAAGTGAGCTACACCAGCAACTATTATTCCAAAAGAGGTAAAAGGTATATAAAAAGAGAGATTCTTGAAAGTAGAAAAGTGACTCATTTAATAAGATAACCCCAATACAATCAACAGATAACTTTTCTTTTTGTCAGAAACAACAGAAATCAGAATGCATGAGACAGCATTTCAAAGTGATAAAGTTAAAAATAAGAACAAAAATAAGAAATAGCATAATGTCTTACAAGGTTTTATAATGCAAAATTATCTTTCAAAAATTAAGGTGAAACAAAGATTTTTAGAAATAAATGAAAGGTGAGGGAATATGTTGTTAATAGATATGACTTACAATCAGCAGTAAAGAAAACTCTTTAGGCTGAAGGCAAAAACATACCAGAGAATAATTGAAATCCATATTGAAGAAAACAAAAATGAATAGCACTTGTAAATATAAAATATAGGATGATTACATATTTCTTCTCATTTTAACAGATTAATAAAGCAATTCCATAAAACATTAATAAAATTATATTGTAGGTCTAAAAACATATAGACACGTATTATATTCTATAATAACAACACAAAATATGGATGACAATAGATAGTAATGAATCTACAGTAAGAAAGAAAGAAAGCCAGAAATGATAAATAAGGTCACTATAACAAACTTTATGTATTAATACTTTTTCTTTTTTCTTTTATCACTTTCTTTAAAGAGTAAGTTTATATAAAATAATAATCATAGAAATGCATTGCTGTGTTTAACATAAACATGTAATATGTACAAACAGAGATGGAGATAAGAAATGGAGCAATGTAGAAAGACAGTTTATTTCACTAGAAATAAGGTATTACAATATGTATGGCATTTGAATAATTTAGGTTGTATATAGAAATCTTTAGAAGAGCTGTGAAGAAAATACTTAAACAATGTAATTAAGAATGATTGAATTAAATTTTTATATTAGAATATCCATTTACTATAAAGAAGGCAGTAAAGGAATAAAAGAAAAGCAAAAAAATATTTTTAAAGCAAAATATCAGGTATAAATCCAACCTTTTGAATACTTACATTAAATGTGAAAGATTTAAAACCTAATCAAGAGGCAGAAAGTATCAATTGGATTGAAAAACGATCTAACTATATGTTGTCTGCACTTTTATCACTTTAGATTCAAAGATACAACTATGTTGAAAGTTAAAGAATGGAAAACCATATACAATGCAAACCCCATATACAAGAGTACAAGAAAAGCTATGTGATAAAGCAACAATGAAATTTATTTTTAAAAGATGGGAATTTAATAATGATCAATGATTAATGATTAATCTATCAATAATATATAAAATATATAAACATAAACATCTAACAAGAATGCTCCAAAATACATAAAACAAAAGCACAAGGAAGTGAACAAAGAAATAGACAATTAAAATATAATAGTTTGAGACTTCAATATTCTACTCAATATTGGATAAAGCAATTATGCAGAACACCTAGTAAATAAAAGACTTGAAAACATTATAAATCAAATAGGCATAACATATACCTATAGAACACAAAACCACTGCAAAATATATATTCTTCTCAACTATACATAAAAAATTTTTACTATGGTCTGTATATTTCAATTATAAAACAAATCCTATTAAATATATAAAATTGTCATAGTACAAATTATATTTCCAACTATAGTAGATGAAATTACAAGTCACTTTAGAGAAGAGAATTTGAGAAATGTGTGGATATGTAAAGTAAAAAGACTGAATTATAGTATTTTAAAAGTTCAAATCTGTGTAACTTCACTGATGAAGTCAACTAAACATTTAAATAATACCAATCTTTTATAAGTAATATTACAGAATGAACGACTGACAATTTTTACTATGAGTACAATATTATCCTGAAACCAAAACCGAAACTAAGATATCACAAGAAAATAAAAACAAAAGTAAAAATGAGAGACCAGTATCTTTAACAACAATAACATACAAAAATAGCAAATTGAATCCAGTTTCTTATACAAAAAAATTGTACAATCTGATTAAGTGGATTTTATCTCAGTAATGCAAAGTTGGTTTAACATACTAAAACCAATACCTAAAAGGCATTATACACAAACCACATTGTATCTCAATGTTAAAGAGAAAGCATTTCAAAAACTACAACATTTTTCATAGTAAAAATGTTAACAACTTAGATAGAACTTTCTCTATCTACCCAAAGCTAATATTATATGCAACAGTGAAAGTCTGAGTGTTCTCCTAATATCAGGAAGAAGACAAGGACATATTTTCTTACCATCTCTAGTTAACAGTAAATGGGAAGGGCTCACCAGAACAATTAGGCAAAATTTAAAAAATAAAAACATCTGTGTGAAATAGAAAGAGGTAAAAAATATTTCTATTCAAGATATCATGATCTTATATTTGGGAAATCCTAAGGAATTTATTCAAAGCTATTAGGAACTTATAAATTGGTAGCAAAATAGCAAAACTTACAATCAATACACAAAAATTATTGTATTTGTATCACTAGCAATTAATAACCTGAAAATAAAATTGCCAAAATAATTTCATATATGAGCATTACAAAGAATAAAATACATAAAAATAAAGTTATAAAACTATGCAAAATGTGTACACTTAAAGCTATAAAACAAAATTGAAAGAAATTTTTTAAAAATCTAAATGGAACAATTTCCACTGTCTGTGTACAATTGATGGGGGAGAAAATAACAGTTATGATGAAATAACTTCTCTGCAGTTTACTAGAATTTAGTATTTATGAAAAGTAGATTAAAATAGATTACATAATGCAATCCCCACAGCAATCACTAAAATAATTAAGAATAATAAAACTAACATATTAAAATGATCATTAGAAAATATCTATTAAAAATAAAGATAATAAGGAAGAATCAGAGAAACCAAAAAGACATGAGACGTGCAGAACAAGCACAAAATGGCACATTATCCACACATATTAATAACAACATTATGGGAATTCACTGGTGGTGTAATGGCTTAAGCCTTCGGCACTGGCGCTGTCAATGCTGTGGCCTGGGTTTGATTCCCAGCCAGGGAACTACCCACATACTACAAAAAAAAAAAGCAAAAACAAAAACAAACAAACAAAACGTTAAGTGTGAATATATCATACACTCCATTTTAAAGACAGAAAGTTAAAAAATGGAGTTTCTATTTTTACCCATGTTTATGATTTTAACATGTGTTATCAAAATGCCTTCCATGAAGGTTGAAGCAATTTGTACTACTTCTGGTAACGTACACTCTCCTTAAACAAACAAACAAAAAAACAAAGTGTGTTTTTAGTTGGTTTTAAATAAAATCTGCACTGTTTTTAAAATTACATTTTTAAAATTCTAAATACAATTGAGCTTTCTCCCATATTTTTGATAAACTCTCTTCTTTCTATAATCACCTATTAACATCCTTTACCTTGTTTTCCTATGGGGCATTCATTTTTTTCTTATTGATTTATGAGTACACTTTATGCACAATGATGATAGTCCTTTACCATATGATATCAGACAATTAAGTGCCCAGTGGTAAGTTCACAAACTTACTTGTTAGATTTGGGGTCAGATGACAGCTCTGATGGTCATTCCACAAAAAGGAGTGCCAAAATGACTTTGAGTGGTGGACTAGGCACTGGCATCAGTGCATAGCTTCCCCAACAAACCGCAGGAAGCAAAGAGACCATGGACAGCTCCACCCCACCCTCAAACGCTGGTGGAGACCAGAGATATGGCTTAAACACCTCCCCTCTCTCTCAAAACTTGCCCTTTAGTATTACCTCATAGCAAGACATCACAAAAATACTAATCAGAAGAAAGAAAGGGATTATGGAAATAAAACCCTCATGCCAAAGAAGAAGAACACAGCAAACAATCTGAGTACCGTAGAATTTAAAGCTGTTCAGAAAAAAGATGAAAAATCTCCAGAAAAGAATCTTATAGATCTAGAAATTTATAAACTAAGTGACAGAATACAAGATTGCCATCCTTAAGATCTCAGAGAAATGGAAACATACTGGTAGAACACCATAGCTGAGATGAACAATCTCAGAAAGGAAATCTGTGAACAAAAAAAACATTTTAACAAAGTTATTTAAATTATAAGAAAAAACAAAATAGAAATTTGAGTGATATATAATACAATAAAAGAAGTGAGAAATAAAATAACTGCCAAGGGAAGCAGGGCTGACCAGATGGAGAAAAGAATTAGGGATATTGAAGATCAAAACATGAAAACATCTCAGAAAGCAGACAGGGAATACAGAGTCAAAAGAAGTGAAAGAACTCCGCAGAAACAATCAGACTCCATGAGGAAAAACGAAGTCAAGATAATAGAATTGGAAGAAGGAACAGAGCACTCTACAGAGAGCATACACAATCAAATAGTAGATGAGAACTTTCCAAACCCATGGAAAGATCTGGAAACCCAAATTGAAGAAGAAAATAGGTCCCCTAGTTACCTGGGCACTAACAGATCTTCTCCAAGACAAATTGTAAAAATACAAAGAGACAATTCTCACGGCAGCCGGTGTGTGGGGGGGGATCTATAACTTTTAGAGGAAAACTCATCAGGCTGGCATCAGACTTGTCAGCAGAAACACTACAAGCCAGAAGGGAGTGGAATCAAATACTCAAAATATTAAATGAGAGAACCTTTCAGCCAAGAATAAATTATCCAGCAAAATTATTGTTCAGATATGAAGGAAGACTAAAGACCTACTCAGACTCACAGAAGCTGAGGAAATTCACCAGCATGAGGCTGGTACTTCAAGAAATACTGAAGGAGGCTCTTTGTCCTGAAACAAAACATCAGAATAAATGGAATAGAGTTGGGACAACAAAAAGGAAAAATAAAAGTAATGACCATAGAAAATCCTCATATATCAATCATTAATCTAAATATTAATGGACTGAACTCACCAATAAAAAACACAGAAGAGCAGACTGGATTAAAAAACAAAACCCATCCATATGCTGTCTCCAAGAGATACACCTCAGTCATAAGGACAAACACAGACTTAGAGAGAAAGGATGGAAAACAACACCCTAAACAAATAGTATTTAGAAAAAAGCAGGATTTACTATACTAGTATTTGATGAAACAATCTTCAGGTTAAAAAAGGTAACAAGGGACAAAGATGGACATTACATAGTGATAAAAGAGACAATACAAAAACAAGACACTAATTAGTATATATGCTCCCAATCAGGAAACACCAAAATATACAAAGCAACTACTAACAGATCTGAAAGGAGAAACTGACAAAAGCACAGTGATTTTAGGAGACCTAAGTACCCCTTAACAGCCATGGACAGATCTTCTGATCAGAGAATAAATAAGGAACTATCAGCTCCTTATTTAACTATCAGCTTCTTATTTAACTATCAGCTAAATGACACATTACAGCAATTGGACATAACTGACATTTATAGGACAATTCATCTGAGAAAAAAAGATTATACTTTCTTTTCTACTGCACATGGAACATTCTCAAAGGTAGACCATGTGCTAGAATACAAAAGTAGTCTCAGAAAATTCAAGATGATTGAAATTATACCAAGAATATTCTCAGACCTGAAGCTCTGAAATTGGAGATCAACTACAAAGAGAAAGCAGAAATTATCACATATACATGAAGATTAAACAACATCTTATTGAAAAATGATAATCAAAGAACAAATAGAAAAAGAGATTAAAAAATACAAGGGAACTTATGACAATGAAAATACAACACATCAAAATTAGTGAGACACAGCAAAAGCAGTAATATAAGAAAAAATTATATTGTTATAGGCCTATGTTAAGAAATAAATAAGATGACAAGTAAACATCTTAACATCACATCTTTAAAAAACTAGAAAAATTAGAACAGAAAACCCCAAAGTCAGCAGAAAGAAAGAAATAATAAAAATTAAAGTAAAGCTAAATTAAATCTAGAACAGAAAGACAATAGAGAAAATTTATGCAGCATAGAGCTGGTTCTTTGAGATAGTCAACAAAACTGAAAAAACCCAGGCTAGATTAACCAAAGTATGAAAGGAAAGAAAAAAAATATCCAAAATTAGAAATAAAGGGGAAGAAATTACCACTGATACTACAGAAATACAAAGGATTATAAGAAAATATTATGAAGGGCTTTATGCCATTAAATTTAACAACCTAGAAGAAATGGACAAGTTCCTAGAAACTTATAGCCTGCCTAGACTGAATCAAGGAAAACTGAATAATCTAAATAGACCAATCAATAGGAAAAAAAAATAAATGAAATGACTATCCACAACCTCCCTATAGGCAAAAGCCCCAGAACAGATGGTTTCACCAACAAATTTTACCAGCAATTCAAAAAAGAATTAAAGCCTATCTTTCTCAGACTCTTCCAAAAAATTGAAGATGAAGAAATACTTCATAACTCATTTTATTAGGCCAACATTACCCTAATACCAAAAGCCTGGTAAAAACAACATACAAAAAAGAAAACTATAGGCCAATATCTCTGAGGAACAATGATGCAATAGCTAATAGAATACAACAGTGCATCAATAAGATTATATACCATGATCAAGAGAAATTCATCTCAGGAGCACAAGGATAGTTCAACATATGAAATTCAATCAATGTGATATACCACATAAACAAAATAAATGATAAAAACCATGTGATCATATCAATTGAGGCAGAAAAAGCATTTGACAAGATACACTGAATAAAACGGGTACAGAAGAAAAGTATCTCAACAAAATAAAGGCCATGTATGACAAATCCTCAGCCAATAACATGCTGAATGGAAAAAAGCTGAAGCCCATTTGCCAAATATCAGGAATAAGACAGGGATGTCCCCTTTCACCACTGATATTCAATATAGTACTGGAAGTCCTAGCCAGAGCAACCAGGTAAGAGAAATAAATAAAAGGTATCCAAATTGAGAGAAAAGAGGTCAAATTCTATTTGTAGATGGTGTGATTGTTTATATAAAACATTCCAAAAACTCACCAGGAAACTCTTAGAAACAAAAAACAAATACAGTAAAATTGCAGGATACAAATTCAACATACAAAAACCAACAGAATTCCTATATACAAAAAACAAATCTTCAAAAAAATTAGAGTGTCAATACCTTTTGCTATTGCACAAAAAGAATGAAATACCTGGGAACTAACAAAGAATATGATGGTCTTATACACAGAGAACAATAAGACACTTTTGAAAGAAATTGAAGAGGACACAAAGAAATGGAAAGATATTCTGGATTCATGGATAGGAAGACTTAACATTTTTAAAATGGCCATATTACCCAGAGTAATTTACAGATTTAATGAAATTCCCATCAAAGTCCCACAATCATACTTTCAGGAATTGGTAAAAGAATTATCAGATTTATATAGAACCACAAAAACCTTGAATTGCCAAAGCAATACTACATAAAAAGAATAAGGCTGGTGGTATCATATCCCCTGATTTCAGTTTATACTACAAAGCATCAATAATCACAATAGATTGGTATTGGCAGAAAAACAAACACACAGACCAATGAAACATAATTGAAAACCCTGTAATAAATCCACAAATTTATGGACAAACATAAAAATTTTTGATAAAGGATAAAAAAATATGCAATGGGAAAACAACAGCCTCTCCAGGAGTTGGTAATTGGAAAACTGGAAAAACATAGGTGAAAGAATGAATTAGAGCTGTAAGCTCTCACCATATACTAAAATTAACTTAAAATAGATTAAAGCTCTTCATATAAGACCTGAAACAATAAACTGTATAGAAGAAAACATCAGTACTAAACTTATAGACCCAGGGCTCAAGGAAGACTTCATGAACCTGATCTCAAAACCAAGGGCAATAAAAGCAAAAATAAATGAATAGGAATATATCAAACTAAAAAGCTTCTGCACAGCAAAAGAAACCATCAACTAAACAGAAAGAAAGGCAACTGAATGGGAGAAAATATTTGCAAACAACGCATCTGAGAAGGGTCTAATATCTAAAACATATGAAGAACTAATATGACTCAACAACAAAAATTAACCCAATTAAAAAGTGGGCAGAGGACCTAATCAACACTTCTTCCATGAAGAAATACAAATGGCTAACAGACATATGAAAAAACGCTCAAACTCATTAGCTATCAAAACCACAATGAGATACCACTTCACACCTATTAGAGTGGCTATGATTTACTGGACAAGGAATATCAAGCATTGGATAGGCTGTGGAGAAAAAGGAACTCTAGCACAGTGATGGTGGGAATGCAAATTGGTACAACCGCTATGGAAGATGATGTGGAGGTTTTTCAGACAACTGGGAATGGAGTTACTATATAATCCAGCAATTCCCCTTCTGGGGATCTACCCAAAAAACTTGAAAACTTTAGTCCACCAAGACTTACATACCCCAATGTTCACTGCAGTACTGTACATGGTGCCCCAGACATGGAAACAACAAAAGTGCCATTTGATAGATGACTGGATAAAGAAGCTGTGGTACCTATACACAATGGAGTATTAATCAGCTATAAAAAAGATAAAATACTGCCATTTGACACAAAATGGATGGCCCTTGAGATATTTATGATAAGTGAAATAAGGCAGACAGAAGAAACCAAGAACCATATGACTTCACTCATATGTGGAATATAAAACTGAAAGCAACAAAGAAATGAAGAAACAAAAATGTTCATGGACATAATCAATAGTTTAATGATTACCTAGCTGCAAGTGCAGAGGGGGTGGGAGAATAAGATGGGTGTGAGAAAGGAGGGAGCAGGACCTGAATATATGGCTTTTTGGTATGTGGGTAGCTCTTTGACTGGGAATCGAACCCAGGCTGCAGCACCGACAGCACCAGCGCTGAAACCTTAAGCCACTACACCATCAGGGAACTGCCATAAATTTTTTTTTAAAGTTTTAAATGAATAGAGCATTCAGACAGAAAATATCAGTCTATAAACTACTTAAACATTATTAACCAGTGCACTCACCAAAGCAGAATTTACATTATTTTAAGGTGTACATAGAATATTCCTTAAGATAGAGCACAGATTAGATTATAAAAATTAAGAAATGTAAATGAATTAAGCTCTTATGAACTAAGTTCTCTGACCAGAATGATAATGAATTTAAAAATAACAGAAAGAAAAATTGAAAACCCAGTTATTTAGAAATTAAGTAGTATACTTCTAAATAATTCTTGGAAAATTTTTTTAGAATCACACACAAAATAATTAGAAAAATGCTTTGACCTTAGTGAAAAAATAAATAAAAATTTATAATATGCAGTTAAATTTATAATATGCAGTTGAAACAATGCTCAGAAGAGAATTTATCTGGAAAGTATGTACTGGAAAAAATTAATAACTAAAATCAATAATAAAATCTTTCATCTAAAAACACAAGAAAATAAAGAAGCAACTATACCCAGAGAAATTATGAAGAGGGGAATAATTAAAATCAGTAAAAATTGATAAATTGAGTTAAAACAATAAAAATAAGTGGAACTAAATTTTGATTCTTTGAAATATGAACAAAATTGACAAACTTTTAGTTAAATAAATGAGAGAGAGAGAGAGAGAGAGAGAGAGCGAGAACACAATTTCCGAAAAACCAGGCATGAAAGAAGGGAGCACTATTACTCATTTTACAAATGAAAAAGTTAATATGTATATTATGAGTAAATTCTTGACACCGAATTAAGCTTTTTAATTTGATTTCTAAATAGACTTAATTATCCAAACTAACTCAAATCTGAACAGAACTTTGAGAAGTAAAAGAACTGATTTAGTAATTAAACATATTTTTAAAAAGCAAAGCTATGGCACAGATAACTTCATATATGAATTTAACCAAATATATGAAGAATTAATCTATTATATTTATGTACACCAGTAGTGAAAAATTCTGAAACTTAAATTAGAAAAACTAGTTGTAATTTATACAAGAACTATTACAAGGAACTAATCCTTAAAAGTAAAAAACATTTAAACTAAGTGCAATAAGTTTACACTGAAAAGTAGAAAGCATTATTGTAAAAATTAAAGATCTAAGTAGAGAGGTTTCCACATTATTTAATTAGAAAATTTTAAGTTATTAAGATAGCAGATGTCTTCAAATTGTAAACATTATCGAATTGCTATCAAAATTATAGTAATGACCTCAAAAACTTAAATAACCTCTAAAATTATGCTAAATGAATGAAGCCAAATGCAGAAGAGCACATATTGTGTGATTCTATTTATATAAAATGTCTAGGAAAGACAGATGTGTAGAGACAGAATATAAATTAGAGGTTGCCTGAATCTGAGAGTGAGGAATACAATTGAGTGCAAAGTGGCATGAGGGATGTTTTTCAGTTAATAAAAATGTTCCAAAATTAGACTATATTTCTAGTCACATATTCTGTAAATTTTTTAAAAATTTGTTGTATTATACTCTTAAAATAGTTGAATTTATTCCATATATCTTATAAAGCTTTTTAAAATTGAGAAAGACTTCTTAGTTGTAAAAGTTTAACTTTGAAAGGAAAAAGTAGACTGAAAATTTTATTAGATCAACTACGGAATTGGAAATAAAAAATGATAACTCATGAGCTAGTTTTATCACACATTAGAGATATATTTAATCTGCTGGGGGAAGGAAGAATTCTCAGAGAGCAATTGAGATATTTTTGAGTGTCTATAAGCAGAGACCTCTTGCTGGTAGTAGACTGCAGAGACCAAAAAAGGCCCTGTTTGTCACTCTCCAGTATCTTGCAGGGTATCTTATTTTACAAGGTGCTTGGATAATAATAGAAATTATGACTCATTGAATAGTTTAGGTAGATTGGTAGAAGATACCTCTTATATACCTGTACCTTACCATGGTTTTAGAAGATTGAAATACTTTGTGTGTTTTCTTCCTGGAACAAATTTCTATGATCTTAAAATTATAAAATATAATTTTGAAAAAAAATACATATACTGTCCAGAAAAACTGTCAGCCATTGTCAGTATAATGAGAATGGTTAGCAGCTGGATATTTTCTGGACCTCATATATAATATACATATATAAAATCTTACATGTAATTTATGTATGACTTTATAAGTTCCAGAAGATGAAACTAAAGTGTAGGAAAAATCTCAATAGATAGTTGAGATAAAAAATTTTTTTGAATGAGGAAAAAATTTAGAGTTATATTAAAGGAAATTAAATTCTACTTTTAGTTTTTCTGATTATTAGTTTTAGACTTCATATGAATCACTTATCTGCTCTTTTACCATAGGAAAATTAGCTGTAATCAAGGTCTTCTGATACCTATACACTACATTTTGGTTTTTGTTATTGAGTTATATGAATTTCTTATATATTTTGGATATTAGCTTCTTATCAGAGGTGTTGTTTGCAAACATCTTCTCCCATTTGGTTGGTTACCTTTTTGTTTTTTTTAATTTATATTGTATTTATTTACTTATTTATTTATTCATTTATGCTGTGCAGAAGCTTTTTAGTTTGATATAGACCCATTTATTTATTTTGCTTTTACTTCCCTTGCCTTTGAGGTCAATTTTATAAAATTCTCTCTGAACCCAAGATCCATAAGTTTAGCACCTATGTTTTCTTTTATATAATTTATTGTTTTTAGGTCTTATGTTCTGAATTTGATCCACTTTGAGTAAATGTTAGTATATTGGGACAGATAGCAGTTTGGTTTCATTCTTTGCACATGGCTTACCAATTTTCCTAGCATCATTTATTGAAGAGGCTTTCTTTTCTCCATTGTATGTCTTTGGCTTGATTGTTGAAAATTACCTGGCCATATATATGTGGCTTTATTTTGGCTTTCTCAATTTTATTCGATTGGTATGTGTGTCTGTTTTTCAGCTGGTACCTTGCTGTTCTGATTACTATTGCCCCTTATAGTATAATTGGAAGTCAAGTAGTTTGATACTTGGTTTTGTTGTGTTTTTTCTTTGTTTGTTTTGTTTTGTCTTTTGTATTTCCCCACAGGATGGTTTGGCTATTCAGAATCTTTTGAGATTTCATACAAATCTGATGATTTTTTTATTTCTTCAAAAAAATGCCATTGGAATTTTGTTGGGGATTATATTAAGTCTATCTATTGCTTTGGGTATTATGGTCATTTTAACTGTTGATTTTTCCAATTCATGAAATCAAAATACCTTATTTTTTTGTGTCTTCTTCAATTTATTTTAATAATGCCTTATAGTCTTTAGTGTATAGGTCCTTCAATCCTTCATTAAGTTTATCCCTATGTATTTTGTTTTAAAAGTTACAATTGCAAAAGAAATTTTTTTCTGAAATTTCATTGTCAGTATATAGAAGTGCAATACATTTTTGTACTTTAATTTTGTATCCTGTATCTTTACACATTTTTTCTTTATTGCTTGTAATATTTTTGGTGGAATCTTTAGGGTTTTCTATATAAAATTTTACATCAACTAAAAAGGTGACATTTTCACTTCTTCATTCCTAATTTGGATGCGTTTTCTTTATTTCTCTTGTGTAATTGCCTTGGCTAGTACTTCCAATAGTCCATTGAATAACAGTGTCACCACTCTAAATTTCTGCTAAAATTGACTTAGTATTAAAATCACTTAACACAAAGCATCAATGATCTTCATTACCATCTATATTATTTCACTGTAATAATATGACCTAAATAAAACACTGCTAATTTTCTTCCCTCAAAGAGAATGTAGTCTTTGCTTTATAAAAAGTTTCAGAAAATATATATTCTGAGGCATTCTTCATCCTGTTATAAGTTCTCTCTTAATTTTCTACTAGTAAGTGATAAAATATAAAAGGAAAAAATTTGAGAATAGTAACTGCTTTTTCAGATGTTGCTGAGACAGGCTTGTGAGAAACATATGATATTCCCAAAATAAAAAGAAGACAGAACATTTAGTTTATCTCTCTGTTGACCTTGTGTGTTTGGGTGGTGTGGTATATAGTTATTTTTCACAATAACTTTTATAGAAAGGCTAGGAATGAATTCCCTACAAATAGTCTGCTTGCCAAAACATCATACAATTCAGATTTATCCCCAACATATGCCAATTTTAATAATTTAACCTATAAATAAATGACTATGTAGTGTTAAAAACCTGGCCTTGTTTAATTATTATAAAAATTTTCAATGAATATCTTTATATATGCCTATTATTTTATTGGAAAATGTCCACTCAAGTATTGTGCTAGGTTTTAAGAACAATGACTGAAACAAATAAAATTTAATTCATGATCTCTCAGAGTTTACAACCTTATAATTAAAGATGACAGATATTTTAAAAATTCAAATGCAATTATTGTAACTTAAACGACAGGATTCTGTGTGATTTTATAATAGAGGGTCATAATGTATTGAAAAGGAAATAAAGAAAACCTTCTTTTAAGATTCAATTTTTGAGAGATCCAAGATGGTGGATTGGGTAAATGCTATGACCAAAATTACAAATAAGTTATAGAACAATCAACATTGAAGATCATCTGAAGACTAGCTGAACATTACTCCTATAAGTAAAGATACAAAGAAGAGAGTACATTGAGATTGATAGCGGGAGAGAAGAATCAAAACAGACTGATCCCAAACTCACAGATAGTGGTTAAACATCGGGAGGGATACCCTTGTGGCAGAGGTGTCCCCTGATGAAGGAAAGGACCCAGCCCCACACCAAGCTCCATAGCCCAAGGGTCCTGTGCCAGGAAGAGGAGTTCCAATAACATCTATTAGTAAAAATTACAGAGGATTCCATCTGCTTATCTCAGTGAGACTGAATGTGGCTAGATATCCAGTATCCTATTAAAGAGTCTCACTCATTTTCAAACATTTACCAGGGCTCCAGTGCAGGGGCAGCAACTCAGGAGGTACAAGAGACACACAAAGAAAGACTGAGTTGTGTGGCTTCAAAGTGAGGGATGGAGAAACAGCTGCCATTGTAACTGTGTGGAACCTGCCTCATATGTAACCTACAGGAGGACTCCATCTTTTTTATGTTGAACTCTTCCACAAAAGGGCAAATCAGAGCACAATGTTCTGATAAAATCTGCACTTGCATACCATCTTGGTGACCCCCTGGGTCTCCACCCAACTCAGCTATTGCTGCAGCACTCAGAGCACTCTCAACTCCTGGGGTACTAATCCCACTCCACAAGCTGAAAAAGATCTTTAAAGTAGTGGATGGCCCATGGCAGCCAGGAGCACTTTCCATGGTGGGCAATCAGCCATATTTCCTCTTTGAACAGCTCTCAGGGAGGGCAGCAGAGGCAGACTGTGGTATTTTCAGAGCATTTTGCAAAGTGATTATAGGCCTGGCAGTTGTACAAGAAGTAAATATGCAGTAACTGTAAAAACCACAACCCACACCCTGTGGCCTGCCCAGGTAATTCTGCATCATCACAGAAATTCTCAACAAAAGGGCAACTAGCCTGGTCCATGCAACTAAGGAGGTTCTTTCAATGTCGGAGACTTACAGAAAACCAGCAGCTGACAACAGGCTTAGGTGGGTCTCAGGCCTTTTGCTAAGCTGCCACTAGCTCATAACTGGAGGCAGCAAGCCTCAGTTTATAGCAAAGCCACCTGCATATACCTCCAGTTCTGGCATAGGCAACAACCAATCACATATAGCTTTGTTGCTCCTATGAGGTAGTCCCAAGGGGGTCACAGGCAAGGCTGAAATAGGTCTGCATGAAGCCCCTCCCAAGAGACACTGGAAATAATACACTCAGAGATTGGATTAAGTCCAAACCAGAGCACTACCTTGTTAGCCCTGCAAGGGACAAACCCGAGGGTGCTCTCAACAGGCACAATAGCCTACAGGGGTGAATCCACCTCTCAGAAATGAGACCCAAACACAGCAGCTTATACACTGTGGGCATAGCCAGTCCCAATAGTCAGTCAACCTGGGACTTAAACATAGCCATTATGCACCATAAGCATTCAACACTCAACTACAATATAGAATAAACACAACATAAACAATAACATGCCTTGAACACATGCACAGGTGATCAGAAAAAATGTACTATTGAATTAAACAGGACATATACCACATGAGACCTCTCAGCAAACACTCAGAGATATAGGAAATCTACCTAATATATTGAAGCAGCCAGAATAAGAAAACTAAAACTAAAACAAAACAAAACAAACATGGCAGGAGTTCCCTGATGGTGTAGTGGCTTAAGGCTTCGGCATTGGCGCTGTCAGTGCTGTGGCCTGGGTTCGATTCCCAGTCAGGGAGCTACCCACATACCAAAAAGCAAAAAAAACAAACAAAAAAAAAAAAACAAAAAAAAAAACAAAACATGGCACAAATAAAATGATAAACCTGAGAAAATTAGAACTAAAAGAAAGGGAGGCAACCAACCTACAAGAGACAGAGTTTAAAACATTGATGATAAGAATGCTTAAGAAACTTAGTGAGAATTTCAATAATGAGACAGTAATTATAAAGAAGCACATAGAAACCCTAAAAAAGAACAACTCAGAAATAAAGAATACAATAACTGAAATGAAGAATAATAAACTAGAAGAAAACAACAGTAGATTAAATGAAGCAGTAGATAGTATTAGTAATTTAGAATACAATGTAGCACAAAACACCCAATTATAACAACAAAAATAAATAAAACAAAAACAGACATAGATAGTTTAATGGATCTGTGGCACAATCAAGTGTAATAACATTTGCATTATAGGAGTACGAGAAAGAGAAGAGAAAGAGCAAGGGATTGAGTACCTATCTGAAGAAATAATGACTGAAAACTTCCCTAACCTGGCAAAAAATATAGACAGACAAGCCCATAAAGTGCAGAGTCTTAACAAAATGAACCTAAACAGGCCCACACCAACACACATTATAATTTAAATGGCAAAGGTTAAAGACAAAAAGAAAATAGCAAAAACAGCAAAAGACCAACAACTAGTTAGTTACAAAGGAACTTTCATAAAACTATTGGCTAATTTTTCAACAGAAACTTTGTAGGCCAGAAGGGAGTGGCAGGAAATATTCAAAGTGATGAAAAACAAGGGCATACAACCAAGACTACACCACATAGCAAAGATAGTGTTTAAAAGTGAAGGAAAGATAAAGAGCTTCCCAGGCAAGAGTAAACTAAAGTTATTTATTATTGTCAAGCCAGTATTACAAGAAATGTTAAAAGGACTTCTTTAAGCAGAAGAAAGAAGAAAATAAACATGCAAAGATTAAAAATATAAATAATAAAATAGCAATAACTATGTTCCTATCAATAATCACTTCATATGTAAATGAATTTGATGCTGTAATCAGAAGACATAGGGTAGCTGAATGGTTAAGAAAAGAAGATCCATGTGCATATGCTGTCTACAAGAGACCTACTTCAGAATGAAATACCCACACAGACTGAAAATAAAGAGAAGGAAAAAAATACTTTATACAAATGTAAATGAAAAGAATAAGTTGCAGTAGCCATACTTATATCAGGCAAAGTAGAATTTAAAACAAAGTCTATAATAAAAGACAAAGAAGAACATTACATAAAAATGAAGAGATCAATACAAGAAGAGAACAAAACTGTAGGAAACATTTATGCACTCAAAATAAGAGCACCTAAATATATAAAACAAATAGTGACCAACATAATGGCAGATATCAACTATAACACAATCATAGTAGGGAACTTTAACACTCTACTAACACCAATGGACAAATCTTCCAGATAGAGAATCAACACGGAAACAGTGGATTTAAATTATACATTAAACCAGATAGCTTTTAGAGCATTTCATCTCAAAACAGCAGAATATACTTTTTTCAAGTGCACATAGAACATTTTCCAAGATGGATTATATGTGAGGCCAGAAAACAAGTCTCAATAAATATAGAAAGATTGAGATAATATCAAATGTCTCCTCTAACCACAATGGTATAAAACTAGAAATGAATTACAAGGAAAAAAAAAACTAGAAAATACACAAACACATAGAGGTTAAATAACATACTACTACATAATTAATGGGTCAAAAATGAGATAAAAGAAAAAAATGAAAAATACCTTGAGAAATAGAAAGAAAAATAAAAATACAATGTCCCAAAATCTATGAGACACAGCAAAAGCAGTCTTAAGAGGGAAATTCATAGCAAGCCTACCTAAAGAAATAAAAAAAATCTTAAATACACAGTCTAACTTTATACCTAGACAACCAGGAAATGAACAACAAATAAAGCCCAAAGTAAGTACAAGAAAGGGAATAATAAAGATCAGTGATGAAATAAACAAAATGGAGACTAATAAATAAATAAATAAATGATCAGTGAAACCAAGAGCTGTTTTTTTTGAAAAGGTTAACTAAATTGACAAATTTTTAACCATACTCATCAGGAAAAGAGAGAGGATTCAAATAAATAAAATCAGAAATAAAAGATGAGAAGTGACAATGGACAGCACAGGAATACCAAAAATTTAAAGAAAATTCTACAAGCAACTATACGCCAACAAATTTATCTATATGACAAAAATAAATTATTAGAAGCATGCAATCTTAAAAGGTTGAATCAAGAAGAAATATAAAATCTAAACAGACAAATTAGCACAAACAAAGTTGAAGCAGTTATCAACATGCCTCAAATTAACAAAAGTTCTGAACCAGATGACTTTATAATTAAATTTTAACAAACACTGAAATATTAATATGTATTCTCAATATACTCCAAAAAATCCAAGAAGAAGGAGGCTCCTACTTCATTTATGAGCCACCATTACCCTAATTCCAAAACCAGGTAGAGACATCACAAAAAGAAAAAAAGAAAAAAGAAACTATAGATCAACATTTCTAATGAACATAAAAATAATAAGAAACCAAATTCAACAATAAATTTAAAAGATCATACACCACCATCACTTGAGATTCATTCCTGGTATGCAAGTTTGGTTTATTTTTTTTTTAATTCATTTTTATTGTTAGACTTATTGGGGTGATATCTGTTAGCAAGGATTACATAGGTTTCAGGCTTACAGTTTTACAGTGCATTGTCAACTTGTTGTATAATAATTTCACCACCTAATGTGACTTCTCTTTCCATCACCTTATATTTAGCTTCCCCCCACTCCTCTCCCATCCCCTCCCCTTTCTCCCCTCCCTAACCCACTCGTCCTCAAATAAACATTAAACTATTGATTGTGTCCATGGGTTATTTGTTTGTTCATTTCTTTTTTTCTTTGCTTTCAGTTTTATATTCCGCATATGAGTGAAATCATGCAGTTCTTTGTTTGGTTTAATGCTTACAAGTCAAGTAACATGATATACCACATAAACAAAATAAAATATAAAAATCCTAAGTTTATATCAACAGATGCAGCAAAATATTTGACAAAATCCAGCATCTACTTATGATAAAAACTGGTAGCAAAGTGAGAGTAGAAAAAACATATCTCAATACAATAAAGCTCATAAATGTCACACCAACAGCTAATATCATAGTGAATGAGTGAAAGCTAAAGTATTCCTCTTAAGGTCAGGAAGAAGACACCATGCCTGCTTTTCCTACCTTTATTCAACTTGGTACTGGAAGTACTAGCCACAGCAATAAGAGAAGAAAAAAAAAAGGCATTCAAATGAGAAAGAAAGAAGTAAAATGGTCATTTTTTACAGATGGCATGACACTACATATACAAAATCCCAAATATTCCACTAATAAACTATTAGAACTGATAGATACATTTAGTAATATAGGAAACAAAATTGATATTCAGAAATCAGTTGCATTTGTATATACCACCAGTGAACTATCAGAAAGAGAACTTAAAAATACAATAACATTAAAAAGTAAAATATTTAGGAATAAATTTAAATGAGGCAGTAAAAAATCTCTACTTAAAAATTTATAACATTGAAAGAGAAATTAAAGAATATATAAATAAATGGAAACAAATAACATAATGTTAAGTAGGAAAAATTAATATAGTTAAAATATACATACTACCCAGAGCATTCTACAAATTCAGTGCAATCCCTATCAAAATGCCAATGGCATTTTTCACAGAACTAGAACAAAGAATCCTAAAACTTATATGGAAGCATAAAAGACTCTGAATAACCATGGCAATCCTGAGAAAGAAGAATACTAGAAGTATCATGTGCCTGATATCAAATTATACTACAAGTTCATAGTAATAAGAACAGAATGGTATTAACATAATAACAGACACATAGATCAATTGAACAGAAAAGAGGGCCCAGAAATAAATCCAGGCCTTTATGGTCATTTAATCTCTAACAAAGAAAGCAAAAACATATATTGGAGTAAAGACAATCTATTTAATAAATGGTTCTGGAGAAATTGTGAGATACATGCATAAAAATTAAAATTGACCACCCTCTTACAACATGTACAAGAACAAGCTCAAAATGAATTAAAAGTTTAAATGTTAAAACAAAAACCATATAACTTCAAAGAATGCAACATCTGGATGAATTCAGGAAATGGCTGATGATGTTGAAACTCTAATAGTAGATAGAATTAGAAAAAGTCAATTCTTTTCCATCTATGTTGATGAAAGTGTAGATGTTGCTGACTTATCTATTTTATTCATCATCGTGAGGTACTTGGTAGAAAATAAAATTGAGGAAAACCTGTTGCTTTGTTACCCATTGACAGAGCATACCACAGGCAAAGGTAATTTTAATGCAATCAATGGTTATTTCATTGAAAAGGACATTAGTTGGTCGAATTGTGGTGTATGCATTGATGGAAGCAAGCCTACGTCAGGTTGTTTTATAGGCAACATCGATAAATTAAAGAAGTAGCTTCCCGTGTACCATGGAGTCACTGCTGCATTCATGGACAGTCTTGCATCCAAGCCTGTTCCTAGTGAACTGAGAGATGTTCTTAATGAGGCTGTGAAAGTTGTAAATTTTATTGTCACAACAACAAAACTACAGATTGTTTAGTGTGCTGTGTGAAGAAAAGAACACATTTACAGCACATTCCTCTTGCATAGGGAGGTAAAGGGGTTATCTTGTGGCAAAGTACTTAAATCGATGTTTTGAATTTAGACAGGAAGTCCAGGTATTTTTTATAGAACATCATTTCTCTCTTGCACCCAAGTTTCAGGACAGTGATTGGCTTCAAATTCTTCCATATTCATCAGATATTTTTCTAGAAATAAACAAACTCAACTTGGGACATCAAAACAGCTCAATCACTATATTTAAAGTAACTGACAAAATTGAGTCAATGATTTAAAAACTGGACTTTTGGAAAGTGATGTATTGAAAGAGGTCAGCCTGAAAATTTTGAAACCCTGTGGAACTTCTTCTCTGTGAATGACTTGCACCTATCTCAAAATGTGAAAAAGAATATTGTAAGTCACTTGGAAGGTCTTAAAGTGTCCTCTCATAAGTACTTTCCTCAACATGGAAAAAAAAACAATTGGATTGCAGATCCGTTCAGTGAAGAATTCTTCAAAGAAGTTAAACTATCAATCAATAAAGAAAAGCAGCTAATCAAACTTTCAACTGATTCTTCTTTAAATTCTGATTTTAAAAGACATCTGGGTAGATGTCAGTGAGAAATATGAACAGCTCAATGAGAAGGCATTCAAATACCTCTTGTCATTTACTAATATTGAACTAGTGGCTTTCCTTCTTACACCTTCATGCAAAATAAGTTCCAAAACAAGCATGATGCAAGACCAGAATTACGACAGTATCTTGTATGTTTTTAGCCTGATTTGAAGAAACTAAGAGCATCAAAGCAAGCTCAATGATTTCAATAGCAATGTTTCAAGTGGTTAGTGATCTGCATAACAATTATTACAGACTTTTCAGATAACATAAATGAATATTATTATTTATAATAAATTAAACATTTGTTAAACACTTGGTCATCATTATCAATATTTAACTGTGTTATGTATATTATAAAATTTAATATGTGGTTTGTACTTTCAGTGTAGTAATTTTTGTTTTCTAACTTGTCACCTCATTTCTACTATTTTACATTAAGTTAGACACTGAACAAAAGTGTCAATATTTTAAAACAGCCATTTTAAAAACAAGAAGTACAACTTATAGAAATAAGGGGTACACTGGTGGAAAAGATATTAATATAGATTTATCCTTTGGGTTACTATGAAAAGACAAAGGGATGAATTTCCTAGGCCTCTCTTTGTATGTCTTTCTTCATTGTATAAAAAGTAAACTTTCATCCTTTCTTGAAACTCTATTAAAAAGAGCAGACATGCCCCATGCTGATGTCCTCTATTGATCAAGATTCTTGTATTATTGTTGAAATCATGAGGCTTTTCTGGTGATGTTTGTTTCATGGGTGTGAGGCAGTGTGTAATTCCAGTCCCGATGTGAAGGTTAGTATGTAAGCTACACAGTAAAATTTTCCTGTTGGATAATGCTCAATAAGAAAGAGAAGGAGTAATTAAATTTTGACCTCAGATTCCAAACAAGTTCAAATTCAGCTTTCCCCATAATATTATTGCTATTTTATTCCCTGAATGGCTAAATGTTATATTTCTCCACTAGTTCACACCTTGGAATTTAAATTAGGTTGATTTAACTTCCAAGGTGTTATATATATATTTCTCCCTCTATAATTCATGAGCCCCCTCTATGGTACATGCTCTAAGAGAAAACTGAGAAAGCATAAAAAGGATAACTCTCTGTTGCATCATGGTCTAGAGAATTAAATAATTATAATTATTTTAAAAAGTATTTCTTTAACAGTAAGAGTGTCTGCCTACATTTTGTCATGGATATAAACTCTTTTTCTTATTGGAATTAGAAATTCCTGTGATATGGACTTACATTTGGGGAATAGCAGACCTTACTAGTAGTTGCTTTGATCCTGTGCTCTGAACTACTTCCGCCTTAGACAAATAAGTGCCTTTATGTTCCAAACCCACATTTTGAATCTGTATTTGGGATAAGTAACATCCAAGATCACAATATAAGGTTATACTATTTCCTTAACTTACTTCTTCCTTTCAGAGATTTCTCATCATTGAAGAGTGTCCATGTCAAGGCTAATTTTTATTGTTCCCAAGCTTTGTAACTAAAATGTCATCTTAATATTGAGATGAATCAAAAAGTACCTTACTGAATTGAGAAATTGAATAGAGAAGTACCTAATCTTAATTCTACTGCTCAGTGATTCAAAAGAAATGTTGAGAATCATGGCTTTTTGAAATCTAATTCTGAACACTGAAAATGAATTGATTGATGAATATATTGCATATACTGAATATACTGAATATAAAATTAGAAGCACTAATATTGTGATTTGAGAGCACTATCTATGGCATTAATGATATCATGTAAGGTGAACATAATGAGGTAGCATTTACATTAGTCCTTGAGTGAGTAATAGTTTACTAAGTAAAATATTGTAAAAGCTTAAAAGTTGGAAACACATCAAGTATTTTCTTATTGCTAGAGCTTATAGTTTGTAAGTTAGTCTTGGAAGGTAAAAGAATCAGAATGGTGTACAATTTAAGAAAAGTTAATGACAATAAAAAAAAGTATAAATATATACACCTCTTTAAAAGTAACAGTCTTTATATCATTGTACAATATATGTTTAAATTTTATGATACTTTTGGGAATAAATAAAGACAAAGAGACTGATAATCATTACCAATATATTTTGAATAATAACCATGATAACATCCTTTGAGATTCTTTGATATGTATCAGGCAGTCTATAATATTATTCATAATTTCTCAATCTTTTACAAGGACCTTTTTTGTGTCAACTTGACTGGACCATGAGGTACCCAAGATATACAATCGAACATTATTCTGGGTATTCCTGTGAGGATGTTTTAGATGAAATTAACATTTAAATTAGTGGGCACAGGGTAAAGCAGATTTTCTCCAGAATGTGGATGGGCCTCATCCAGCCAGTTGAATCTGAATAGAACAAAAATACCAGCTTCACCTGAGAGAGAAAGAATTATCCAGGAAACAGCTTTCAGATTTCATCTACAACATCATTTCTCCTGTGGCTCCAGACTGCTGCTGGCCCTTCCTTCAGATTTTCAACTTGCTAACCTCCATAATCACATGAGCCATTTTTTTACAATAAATCTGCTCTCTCTATGTATATACACATTACATTGGCTTTAATATGGTAGGTTTTTATTACCAATTTTATAGATAAAGAAATTGCAACTTAGATTGAGTAACTTTCCCTAGGTTACAGTAAGACAGAATCAAAATTCAAATAAAGTTAATTTGAAGCCAGACACTATAATCTAGGTTATACTAAGGTTAGATTCAAATGGAACCAGAACTAAGTTTGATAGTAATAAAATAAAATCAATAGCCTTAAATATGAGATAAAACCCATGGGCTTAAAAACAAACTTTAAATTTTTTTCTTCAAGTTTTATGCGAGTATATATAAAATAATAAGGCTACCCAAAATTATTTTTTCTTGACTTGAATAATTATAATATTAAAATATGGGGTATGTTTGATCTCTTCTCAATTTACCCATTAATGATTAATTCATTTTGTGGACAAATATGTTTTGAACCTCTCCTAAGTGCTAAGTTCAGAGTAATAGAAGTGAGAGGAGCAAAGTCACTGCTGTCATGGAACTTATGATCTAGTCATAGGAGATAAATATGTTACATAAATATGAAAGAAAAACATTTAACAGATCATACATTTTAGGAATAAAATTAAAAGAAGATAATTGAGATTACAACACATGGGGAGTAATTCAGTTGATCGCTCACAGATATGTTTTCTAAAGACAGTGCATTAAAGTAGAAATTTAATGTTTGATTGGAATTAATCAAATAAAGAATTTCATGGTGGAAAACAGAAAAGTATAGGGAAGTAGAGGAGAGGAGGAAAGGTCTCAGAATGTTTTTTTATATTTTGTAGAAATTTGATTACCTACCTCAATAAGGCAAAGAACAAAAATGGAGTGTTTGGACACTATAGAAAATTATAATCTTTTAAACTTAAGTGCAGAAAAAGATTATTTTTGTTAGTTTCTGAAAAAAGAACTGGATACATATATTTTGTTATTTTATCCTTATTTATTGAATTTTATCAATAAAGTATCAAAATTGGAGTTTCATCATTGAATATATAATAAGGTTTTATCCGCAAGTTATTTCTCATACCAGCTCACACTAGTTACATTATGACAATTGTCAGGAGCCAAATAATTGCCAGTATCAACAGAATAGTAATGTTAATTTAAAACCTCTGAGAGGGAGAACTACATTTCCTGATGGTGCAATCACTGACTATTCATTTGAGGACATGGAGAAAAGTTCAGCTGGGAGGGCCATGGTTGAGTCCCTGTCTTTCTCAAAAATGATTAAGACTTTTCTTCTCTTTTCCCTGTTTTAAACCTAATTGACTTCTACAAAAATGCATCACCTCAATAAATGTTTTCTAATTCATCTGTGTTTGACTGTGTGTTTTCTGTTCTTCTATTGGGTGAGCAACTTATATTACAGCACTAAAATTATACAGGTAACCCCTGTATAACACGGCACTTCTATAATGCAGTTTCACTCTAACATGGGTCGAGAATTGGGGAAACCATCATAACAACACAGCATCCTATTCCACAGTTTTACTCTAACACTGTTTGGGAATTAGAGAAATCTCCAAACAACACAGTCTACTAAGAGCTTTTAAGGTATCCAAGAATGACTGGTGGAAGAAGAAACTGATGAAGCAAATTTGGTGGAAATGAGATTTGGAATATGTCAAGATAATTCAGAGGACAATAACATTAGTGAAAACAAAGAAGTAAAACAGTTTACTCTAAAAAGCATAGAGAAAGGCCTAGACTTAGCTGAACAGTTGGAGCTACATTTCCTAAATGAAGATCCTTCCACGGAAAGAAGCACAAAGTTTAAGAGAATACTTGACAAGTGCTTAGCACCATATAATGAAATTTATAAAGATCTCTCAGCTGAAAGCAAGCAATCTAAAATAACAGATTTTTTTGCCAAAAGTACAGAATAGAAGTAAATATTATGCTGAAGAAAGTTCAGAGGATGAAGATACTTGTCAAAAAGAACACACCCTCAGTTAATGGTGCTTAGTAGTGATGACAAAGAAAATATTATTTAATACATATTAATATGTTATACTTTTGGTGAAATTTGCTTTAATGAAGATATTTCTCTTACTTATAAAAATATAATAACATGTTTTGTTTTTTAATTTTTGGAACCTAACTCCCTTTTTGTACTAGTTCTTTGTTTCTTATAACACAGATTCGCATAACACTGCACTTTTGGGAACTGAACAAACAGGTTATACGGGGGTTACCTGTATTACAATTATGCTTTTTACAAGTTATTTTTCCTAATAGCTTATTGAGGTCAAGTATGATAAAACTAAACCAAATTTATTTCACAGTTGCTTTAAAAAAAAACTTTATATAATGTTAAATTAGGAGGCAAGATAAAAAAAATGACCAAGGAGGTAATAGACATTATGTGTTATTTTCAAATTTCAAGTTATTAAAAAACAAATTGATAAGTAATAAATACTATACAAATTTATAGTCATGGTTTTTCAAGATTGAAACACTGAGCGAGTATGTTGCTATGGATCAAACAAAAGCTAACATTTTACTTAAATTTTATTTTGAAGATTCAGTTAAAAATATATATTATTTCCCCCAACATTTTCCAACATTTTTAACTACTTTTGCATAAAGTAACAACATTCAATTTATTAATAATATAATTCAGAGTGACTAATGACTTGGAAAATATCACTGCACTTGAAAACCATACATTTGTTAAAGTAATTAACCATTAGACTGAAAAGGCTCTAATTCCTTGGTTGTCTATGTAAGTAAACCAAAACCTAAGTCAGAGTCAATTCACTGATCTGAGAAAATTAAACTTGAGAACACCTAATTACAAACAGTTAACCAGGCTTTCTCAAATAAGGCAAGTGATTAAGCTATAGCCAATCTAATTTAATTCCTTTTCTTTGCTTTCCACCTTATCTACAAAAGCCTTTTCCCAGCTCCTGTCAGTGGCATGCTCCTAACCATTTTCGGCTTGGCAGCTGCCTGACTGTAGTCAATGTTTGTGCAAATGAACTCTTCAAATATTAACATACTCACTTTATCTTTTAAAAGTTCTGGTTCCAGAAGCAGAATCTGAAAAAGACACCCCAACCCCAGTGACCTCTGGGAGCAATTAATGGACATGCTTAGCCCTCACTGCACCAGAAGGTCATGGTGAGTCCCTCTCAAATCCAAACTCCATAGTTTCTCACTATGACCTCTTTGACTTCATATGAGCATTTATTTTCTGGGCTGGATCTAGAGTCGGACTGGGTCTGACTTAAACTACATGGGATCTAGTGTGAGACCACAGCTAGATAAACATTTTTTAAGGAAACAAAAAAGAAAATGAGTTCTGAATCCAAAGAGTGGGGCTCTTCCATCTGGGACTCTGACTAACTATATGTACAAAAATTATGAGCCTAAACCTGTGTTTTTATGAATAAGTGGGTTAATCTTACCAAAGAAAATCTTGAATTACAGTAGCCATAGTGGGGTACTTTTAACCTACATAAGCATTTTCATGTAGGAAATGCCCTAGAGAAAAAGAGGCCCTGAATCTACCCAAAACAATGGGATATGATTTTTATTGGCATACAGAAATATCTAATAGACTAAATGAATTAAAAGTTGCCTCATTAAAAGATTCTTTAGCAAAGGCAAAAGAAAATCTTAAAAGTGTTCTCCATAAATAGTAGTAAAAAGCTTACATTGCTGCACATATCCTTGCCATGGTAATGACACCTTACCGAGTTGTTTGTGCAGTGATGCCAATGGAAGTGCACAGTGATACTTTTGAGAACTTAATTGTCAGATTTGGGGGACGACGTAAGCTCTGATGGCCATTCCAGAAAAAGTCTTCCAAAATTGCTTTGAAGGGTGGACTAGGCACTGACATCGCTGCATAGCTTCCCAAGGGGAGTACTTCAAAGGTGACCATAGTGATACTCAGTAATGAGGTATGTAGCACTTTTTCTGGGATGAGCTCATGAAAGTAATTGTCTGAAATTATGAAATGTATTCATATATTTGCCAGTAAACCAAATTCATATATTTGCCAGTAAGCCCACAATTGCTTAACTCAGTTTTCATTAAAAGTTAACGTTTATAACAGTTAAGAATCCTAATCAATATATGTAATTAAAAGTACTAGAAATAATAAGGAAGATATATCTGTATGCCATTAAAGTAAGATGTATGTCTGATAAGAAAAGTTATGAGGTATGGAGATGAAAGTTTTAGGAGAAATCAAGTAATTATATCTTAAAAAAGAAAAACTGGTTGTTTTGGAATAAATAAGAGGAGAATAAAGAACAAATACTAAATGGGTATAGAAAATTGGGAGAGGAAGGGAAAGAGGGAGATTCTGTGTTAAACTGAGTAAAACTGATTTCTTACAAAGTTTTTACAAATAAGCTTTAATATTAAGAATGTGCCTGTGTAAAACTAAAATTTAATTTTATCTTACATGTTAAAAGGACAAAGCTTTGAAGGGCTATTGGTCTGAGCTTGATTAGGTATTGTGAAATGTTTGTCTATACCTTTTGGATAGTCTACTTAGAAGGGAAAGATTCGGGGTCTTACCAAAATAATGTCCTATGCTTCGTGTTGTCTTCATGAAGTCATTAATTACTTGGGAGAACATAGTCTTCTCTATTAAAAGAGCAAAGAATTGTTTCTTTTTATAACTAGTTTACTTCTATTCTTGCCTTTGAAGTGTGTGTTTGTCATTGCTGCCTAATGGATAACTATGTATTTTTTCACAGTGATCTATTATCCTATTTATTCAAGTGTTTTAAACCTTTTGAAACTATTGACAAATTTTCCCAAAAAATTCTAAATGAAGGCTTTTTGACCTAAAAACAACTTTGGGGTTTTCTTATAGGTTCCCTGAAAAATCTCAAAAAAAAATTTTTTTTTAAAGGAGAGATGTTAAACTAATTAGGCTTAGTTGATAATTTAAGTTGTGTGGGGAATCGCTTCTCAGCCTTTTGGTTAAGATCGAGTGTAGTATCTGTTCTTATCAGTTTAAATTGTGTGGGAAGCATTGTCAAAAAAGAAGTGGTGCTAAATCTTCTTTAGCTTCATGAATACATATGTTATTATGCAAGCATTCCAGAAATTGTATAAAATTCTTAGTGATCCTACATGTTCTGGTATAATGTTATCATAATCTCCATTATTATCCTAAAATGTTGTATGCCACTGAAATAATAAATTCTTCTTGTCAATTGTATTATAATGGACAGTCACAGAATCTTTAATCACGGCCACTTTTAAGTTTTCCTCATTTGTTGGCAGTCACAGTTTTACTCTAATGTTTTTGTAAAAGTATTTCCTCTTTAAAAAAATTCATGGAAAGAACTGACAAATACAGGTTTCTGAAAACTTTAAGATCATACCACTGACTTGGGTAGGAATTTTTAGAACTCTTAGTAAAGACACTTGATGGGGTCATAAAACTGCTAGCCTAAGATTAAGCAAAACAAAAATTCATTATGTGGAACTGAATGAACTGATGAGAATGATTATGATTTTTTATATTTGAAACATTGCTGGTTCCTCAATGTTTTGTTTTCCAGATTTAAAAAAAAACTTATTTTTTTCCTTTTAAGCTATCAATAACTTACAGCAACTTGTTAAAATATACTTTGTAAACAAAAATGAAATATTTAGCTTTTTCTCTCTACCTGATCAGTCCTTTAAGAGGACCAGTTGGATAAGAACTTGCCTTGGATTGTTAGCCTAAAGTAGCTTTAAAACATTAAACCTGAGATGTCTTATAAAAAAACAAAACAAAATTAAGAATGACTTTAGGGAGTCAATAAAACCCCAAAGCTTCATTCACAATATCATATTTGAGAATATACATAAAATCACTATTCTTAGCCTGGATCCTGAATCTTCCAATATCTGGCTACAACTTTCCAAACTAACCTTTCCTATGTTTTTCCATCCTTCTGACTTCAAATTACTAAGAACTAAAAGATGTCCTTTTCTCAAAACCTTGCAACTGGAGCTGGGTGATTTGATATAAATTTCAGAGCAGTCACCACAACAGCTCATGTATGAACAACCTTTGTGCCTATTATTGTTTTGACAACTCACAAAGTTTACCAGAACACACAATAACATGACCAGACACATTTATAAACCACAAAAGATACTTCAAGTCCAACATCTAGGAGCCTGACATCTAGAAATCTCAACTGGCTGTCTTCTGGACTCAGAAATTATATCTGTACCAACCATTAACCTTTCTTTTTCTTTTTTCTTTTCTTAGAAATGCCTCTTATTAATTAAAGATGTGATTATTTGCTAAATTTGGAAGGCCATCTGCAACATCATCTCCTGAAATGGGACAACTGTTTAAGTGAACTGACCTATTCCCAGGACTGAGAGACTGGTTCAATGAAATGGAGCAATCTACCAACTGAACTTAACTGTGAAACTTCTTGGAGAAGGTTCTAAGGCAGGGAATGAAGAGTAGCAGAATATGTCACTACAAAATGTGCTTCTTTAGCATAGGGTTATTTTGAGCTGATAAGGTAGTTTTAGATAATAGAGTTTCTTTAGATCACTTACTGGCTGAACAAGAGGAGCCTGTATGGTAGCAAATGCCTCCTGCTGCACTCAGATCAATACCTCTGGTATTGCAGAAACTCAAATGCAAAAAAATTAACAAACAAGCCATTGGCTAAATCAGGTGTATTTTAAAATTAATTTGATACAAATTGGTTTGGTTTATGAGGCCGTGGCTAAAGACCATATTTCAGTCTCTTAGTACTATCCTCCTGATAGTTACCACTGTGTCTCCGTCGTACACTATGTTCTTTTAAAGGCTTTAAATGCATGCTTACAGTCATCAGCATTGCATCTGATGGTTTCATTGTGCTTAAAGAAACAGAAATAAGATTAACAGTAAGATGAACAGCAAAAAGAATTCTTCCACAGATCTGACATCATAACCTACAAATTTTACAATGAAACAAAGAAGGCTTAACCTTGATGTTCACTGAGAGTGGTACTAATACCAAACACCAAATTTCTGTTCAATTTCTCATGCAGGAGAGAATTACCTAAAGAGATTCATTGTTAAAGTAATTAAACAAGAAGACCATTAGCCTGAGAAGGTTCTAATGCTGTGGTAGCCTACCTAAGCAAACTGAAGCCTAAAGCAGAGTAAATGCAATCAAATCTTAGTGTGCAAAACTTAAGAATAACACATCATAAGTAGTCAGTTAGACTCCTCAAATAAGAAAACTGTTTATGCTATAACCAATCAAATCTAATAACTCTGCTTCACGTCTTCTCTATGAAAGCCTTTCCCCAGTCTCTTTCAGTGGCGTGCTCCCAACTATTTTTGGTTTGGTGCTGCCTGATTTGAATCAATGTTTGCTCAAACAAACTCTTCAAAATTTTAAGGTATCTCAGTTTATCTTTAAACACATTGAATAGTGAAAGTAAGTTATTTTCACAAAAAAGTAATGTGCCTTGATATAATGATAACATATATTTATTAAAATAGATAAATGTTAAAGCATGGTTAGTTGTCCTTTTTCTAATGGTGAGAATTTCTTTCTGATGATGTCCCCAAAAGCCAAAATAGCAGTTGACTAATGTGTGCATAGAACAATTTTATCCATGTGGTACAGAAGAACCAGTCTTTTTAGTATGTAAATATCACAGATTGCTAAAGGGGGACTCAGCAAAGTTTGTACTTTTTACTATTTTCTAATCTATTAAAATTCTTCAGATTTCCTATTGCAACTATAGCTGTGAGCCTGTGATTACCACTAAACTAAAATGTAAATAGACATTACAATTGAAAATATATAATGAGAATGGGTAAAGATTCATTCCCACCTTGCCCACAATAGTACACAGAAATAACAGTTTCATTTGATTCTACTAAGGCTATTGGGAAACATCTAAATGTCAAGCTAATTTCTATCAATATGTACTAAAATGTGCTTTTGGAATTAGGATTGAGGTTGCTACTAAAAAAAGTATTTATGGAACTCTTGATACAATACCTGTTTAATATTTTGATTAATAAATATTCTTAAACCACATATGCATATACAAATAACATCTATATTTAAGTGTTATTATCTTACCTATAGTTTTATTTTATATATGATTTATTATAAACATTGACATGTTTTCAAATAAAAGGTGATCATTTATTTTAATAATGTTCAACGGACATTTTGATATACTGAATAATAGTGTTTTTAATATAATAGAGAAGAAAGTCAATTATAATGAAGTACAATCTAGAAAATTAAGCCATGAGATTTTGTTTTTATATAATTTTCCTTTCATTTCCCACACTGCAGACAGATATGACTGAATAGAAAAACAGTCAACTTCAACAGAAATGTAATTATATCATTTAAAAATCATACTTAAAAAATATGTTAAATATACAGACCATAGTAATTAAATAAATTCAATTGAAGTTCTTTCACTAAACCTCTTACATATCTAATATTTGAGTGGTGCTTTATAATTTAAATTAATTTTTCAAAGTTTATTTTATTTCCCCAATATATCCATGAAGATATTGATCAAACATTATTAACCTCACTTTTCAGAATAAAAAACTAAATTAGAGTTACTTAAGTTCTAATGGTACACATAAAATTATGGCCCTACATTTTTTCATTAAATGTCAATTTAATTTAATGTTTATTCAGTGGTATCTTATTGGAAATAATAGTTTCAATGATAAATTTTATAATTGTTCTATAATAGAGTCATTAAGCACACTGATTATTTTTTCTTATATTTTAAAATATTCATTTAAAAATAAATAATGATATTTATACACTCAAGTTCTGCAAAGATCACTATGTGTTTTTACTTATTTATTTTAAGCAATTTTATGAAACTGTAAGCAAAGCTATGAAGAAGTTAAAAACAGTAAATTTTTACAGGACAAATATTTAAAGCTCACTATATTTACAGAGTATTTAGTACATATTTCCATAGCTATCTCAAAATGTTTTATACTAATTTTAATTAATACAAAAATTATATAGGTCATTTGTATTTAGAAAAGGTGATTTTTGAAGATTAATTCCCTAAAGTGTCTGAATGAACAAAGAGCTTTTAGATAAATAATCTTATTTATAGATCTCAGAATTTATAATAATTTTATGTGTGCTAAGGAAATATAGTTTTGAAGTTGACAAATCACATTATGTATATGCTGTGACAACTGTCTTATTTCACATTTTTATCCAGAATCTACCCTCAAATTTACTATTCATTACTACAAAAATATCAAAATTTGACTGGTTGTTCTAGTAGAAAGTATTACCACCTTATATAGTTTTGAAAAAGAGAAGTGCTTCCAAACATGTAATGTCATCATCTCTCAAAACATGATGAAGAAAGAAGGGGACACCTGGAAAGTTATCGAGTTCATCTGACTACTTCAGTTAATCATTTACTATATACACATTAGAGTAAAATTATCTAATTATCTCCATATCTTAAACACTAAGTGGCTAGTAGCTTAACCGTTATTGACTGATTTTTATTATAAAAATGGATTTTAATTATTGTTTTGTTGTATCTGTGTTTAATGTAAAAGTGAAACATGATAATGAGATAATTTTGAAAACAGAAACAAGTATAAATAAAATGAAAATATCATTATTGTTTCCAAAGTTAGACAAATGGCATGAAGGAACTAACAAAGGTAATTTTAATAGATGACATTTACAAGCCACGGTGAGAAAGGAATACAAATACTGATGCACCAAATGGCACAGCTTCTAACTCATAAGGCATGTATAGTGAAGAAAAGGCAAAGTGGCTAATGGCAACACATAAGAAATGAGAATATTTAACCATCCTTTGTCAATTACTGCCAGATAGAGTAGAAATAAAGAAAGTATGGAGAATACAAGAAAATGATTTTGAGCTAATGGATTTAAACTGACTCTTCCAATTGGAAAAGAAGTTATAAATGGAAAGTTGTTATGTTTAATTATGAGAATATCCTCAAACTTCAACATTATTTTATAATAATAATTCTAAAACATCATTAAAATAGCAGTAGTGATTGTAAAACTTTGTGACTCTATAAATTTCAAAAACAGGTACATCTAATCTATGACGTGAAACGTCAGAATACGTTTATCAGTGGAAGGGACAATATTAAAGAGAGGCGTATGGAGTGCTTCCGGAGTTCCAGTAAATTTCTAAGTCTTTTTTTGAGGGCCATTACATAACCATGTTTATGGTGTGATAACTATTTACAGTTATTACAATTATAATTGGTGTCATTTTCTATATCTATAATATACTTCCATAACATTCTGCTAAAATATATATACAGATAATCTCACTTATAAATAAGAATGCAAAATTTTAAACATTAGTGAATAAAATTCCACAGCACTATCAAAGAACAATATGTAAATAATAGTCTACTACAATGAAAATAAGCAATAAAAGTAATCATACTTATGGGTGAAGACTGCAATCATAGTATCATTGCCAAACATATTTTTCAGTTTTTGTTTCATTTGATCAGCTATTTCTGTGTGAAAAACATCTATTATCTACCTATTTATCATCTATTTATCATGTATTTATGTATCTATGTATCTGTCTGTCTGTCTATCTCTGTGTCCAACTCTTTGCCTACAGGCATACCTTGGAGAAATTGTGTGTCCTTAAGTAGTAAATATACTTGACATTTCATTATTTTAATTTTCAGTTGTGAAACATGTTATGAAGTTGTTTCTTTTCTTATGTTTATTATTCATTTAGATTTATTCATTTGTCAATTTCTGTTTTTCTATTACTTATAGAGTTGTGAGAATATTTTGTGTGAAATTTAAGCCTATTTCTAGTTATATGTAGTATGCCTACCTTGTTCTTAATTAACTGTCTTTTTCCTATAATTTCTTCATCTATTTTAGAATTAAAAATCTAAACAGCCTTTAAGATTGTCAAGACCATCTAAAAATGATGCTCCATAATCCACAAACAATTCAGTGTCACTACTCTGTGACTGCATTGCTGTCACAAGATATACTTACATAATTTCAATACATTTAAGTTTGAAATTGAAATTTGATATAAGGAGGGAAGGGAAACCATGAAGTAATAATTTTAGAATCAGAGGTAAGTGTGTCCCTAAGTAGTAAATATACTTGACATTTCATTATTTTAATTTTCAGTTGTGAAGCATGTTGTGAAGTTGTTTCTTTTCTTATAATTATTATCAATGTTGCTAAATTGTATTAAAAATCACTATTGCACTACACATGCAGGAAAGGTTTTTAATAAAGTAGTTGGAATTCACATTAAAAAAGTGCAAGCCTCTATGTCAGTTTGACATATATCACTGTGACATTTCAAGAATGCAGTCATTATTGTTCCGTCTGCATGTTCAAATATATTATAAAACATTTAGATCTGGCGGGGGGGGTTCCCTGGGTTCCCTGGTGGTGTAGTGGCTAGGCTTCAGTGCTCTCAATGCCACAGCTTGGGTTCGATACCCGCCACCAAAACAAACAAACAAACAAACAACAACAACAACAACAAAATCTAGATCTGTAGATTACTGAATACCATATTGTAAAGTTAAAATTTAGGTACATAAGTAGTGTATATTTGGAAAACCATGGAATAGCACCTTTAATATTCCTACTCGTTAGAGGTTTTAAGCACTACTCAATTAGTATTAGAGAAGTTTTTGCCATTATTGAATGTGATTAGAATCACAATTTTTTCAACATACACACACACTCACACATCCACACACACTTATACAATCTTAAATGTTATTTTAACAAAAACAATGATGACCTTAACACATTGATACTTCTTAAATGCTTGAACTGTGAATTTGAACTAAGTAACATTTCCCATTGAATTCCTTTATTCGTTGCTCATGTTTTACTGTAATGGAAGACTCCTTCTTTCCTGGGAAACTACCCTTTATCAAATCTGCCATATTTTTTATAATGCACTTATTTTAAACACTTTTCATATATTTTCTTGAAAATGAGGACATGTGCTTGAAATGATATACTTACATTATGGTAAACACATACATGTTTTTTTAATTTATAAAGTAATTCAGTTTAAATTGCTTACCTTTATGTCACACTAATTTAAAATATTTTAGCTGCTCTTACAAATAAATTTTGCAACTAATTATTATATATTGAACATAGTGTTGAAAATGAAAATAAATTATGTTAGAGAGATAATTCTAAGGGTTAAATATATCATTGTTATAGATTAAAAAGTTTTTGGATAGGTAATTTATAGGTTCTAAGATCTTAACATAAAGAATATAAATAAGAAACATGGAAATAAGAAATATTCACTGAAAGGGCAAATATAAATTATAAATATTGTGTTATATTGCCTTAAAATGATTAGATCCAAGCTAAAACCTGGTAGACAAGACTACATTTTGATTCTAGTGGTTTTGTTAAAAATTTGTAAAAAGGCAAGCAGAAAAAAGTTATTTTTCTTTCTTTCTCCCTTTTCTTCCTATTTTTTTAATCTGTTATAGATAAATAAAAATGTGCAATAAAGAGTAATGGCCTATCTCACTTTTTAATTTTGGAATTGCTGTATCCAAGAAATCACATAGATGCCCCAGAGAAGAAAATGAGTCTACAACTCTTTTGTTCTCTGTGACACATTTACATGTTCCAGTAAGTTAACAAATGCATATCGGTTTTGTTTATTTCTTCTGAGTAAAAGTTACTAATAGATAACATAATATGACCTATACAGATACAAAAATAGATCAACTGCTAATTTTCCTGAATGAGATATAATGTAGTTTATAAAGCAATACAAAGTTTTGACTGTTTTTAATAGATAAAAATTTAACCAAATTCATTAACACTTGAGTAAACAATTCAGAACTTGTATGTATACATTGTTATCAAAAGCACAAATAAAGAAAATTGTATTATTTTCAAATTCTGGCATTACTGATCTAGGGACAGTGAATAACATTTATAAAATTAAATAGAAATATTTTAAGTCAAAAGGAATTTATATAAAACTCCTACTCAGTTTTTTTCCTCATAATTATGAAATTAGCATTGTCTGATTTTGCCATTGGACTTTCTCAATGGATCATGGTTGTCTGGGAATTTATATGGTTGTAATTTTTTCAAGGATTGCCTCCACATCTTCCAGAAACAGTGATTATTTAGCACCTAGTTTATGCTCAAAAAGTGGTGCTTGTATTGAACTAAACTGAATTAAACTGGTAACATAAGTACTGCTTTCATTTTTTAGGCATTTAGCCTATTATTTTGGTCATAGTCATTTGTGCTCTCAACTAATGTGTCAAATATATTTACTCTTACATCACTGATCTTAAATATTAATAAAGCCCAAACAATAGAAAATCTTTTAAGTAATGAAGTCTCATTTGCATAACATTGAATAGCCATTTAATTTACATTATATTATGTGTTTCAATTTAAACAAAAATAAATCAAGTCCAAGTTAGTCAGACCATTAGTACACTTTGCTCATAATTACATTTGTCATCGTGGGGCAAATTATGTTTTGATTGCTGTTTTTATTCAATTTTCTTTTTCATTTTAATTGCTTGAAATTTTGTTATTTGACTTACAACTGTCTGAAATGTGACTTGAGAATCAATAATGTCTGCTCAACTACTCAGAATAAATCTATTTTTCAGCCACTGGCAGGTGGAAGTGGAACAACTTTTCTTATAAAAATAATTTTTCAGACTAGGTATTTTATAATCAAATTATTAAAAGGTGAAATACTTGATGCCTCATTAATCTAGTGCATTTAATTATGTTGTAGTTTGTAGTAACATACTACATCAATTCATAGCACTGTTTTGCACATAATGGTAATGTATTCATTTAAAAAGCTCAAATAGATTAGAAAATTACTCTAATTAGTTATTAATATTATAGGCTACATGATATTTTGAGTTATAATATGATTCAGTTTTGCATCAGGATTATATTATTTAAAAATATATCAATAAGACATATTTATTTGTATTAGAAAGTTTAACAAACTTAGGTTGATTTTTGTTATCTTAAATGTTCAGGCTAATGATTTTCTTTTAAAAAGACTTCAACTTGACAGGAACATATTATGCCATTGGAAGAAATGATTATTCTTTATACTTGTAGATTAGTAAAACAACAATGTGAAAACTTGTCATAAATACAAAGCTTAACCCAGTAAATTTTTCTTCCACTGTAACATACATAGAAGAAAAAGATATCTTAAAAATTATTATTCTCATTGTGTGTGTATGTATGAGTATATTATGTATGTGTGTATACATGATTTCTCATTTTTTGAGTTTTGAATTTTATTTCTCTTCTAGAAAACAAAATTTCTCTCAATAGGTGTAAAATTTGCTTTTCTTGTTCTTCACTAGATTAGAGTCTCAAAATAGAAAACTTTTACAGAAAATACATGTAGTGACATTGCTCTCCATATCATTTTTGGTCATAGTCATTTGTGCTCTCAAGAAATGTGTCAAGTATATTTACTCTTACATCACTGATCTTAAATATTAATAAGCCCAAACAATAGAAAATCTTTTAAGTAATGAAGTCTCATTTGCATTACATTGAATAGCCATTTAATTTACATTACATTAAATGTATTCTATGAGTGTTTTTTATATTTCCACTGAGAATCTTTTTGGTATATAAATATGAATTTAACATATTACAGCAATACAATTTAAATAAATATTTAAATATTTATAATTATAATATTAAAGTAAAAATAATGAGCAGTTGCTTATCTTTCCCAAAGTAAGGAAATGTGAGTAATTAAAATACACTAAATTATCAAAACAAAGTAAAATTTCTATAAAAATTAAGGTGGGACTTTACATGATATTTAAAAAATATCAAAAATAAATCCCTCTTAATATTTGCATGAGAATGTGTCAAGAGGACTTCTTGTGTAATATGAGAGCTGCTATAATTCAGAATTTTGTACATCAAAATATATTTTATATTAAAATTTTATTAGGTTGAACCTTGTAAAACTGTCATTTTTATAAACTATAAGTCATAAGATATTCACATAATTCAGCATAATAATTCATAAAAGCATAACATTTAAATATCTGTTTAGCTGTCCTACTAATTCTGGTTCATTCCTATAAGCAAAAGATATCTTATGTATTGAAATCATTTTTAAAGTCAGCTGTTTAGAAATTTTATACAGGGTCCAGCAGAAATAACACCTTTTCTTAGATAGTTAAAATATTGTTATGTTCAGAATTACATGCTTATGATTCTGTAATAAAAGATTTGGTATAGATTACCAGCTCATAAAAAAGGGTGTTACTTCAGCTGGACCCTATATATCACAATAAAATTATATGACACTCAAATATAATAATAATGTATTTGTGCAGTTGGTAAAGAATTCCATACATTATTTAAAATAGCTAAGTTGAGATTTAAAGTCATTATATTTTGACCTGAAAAGGATGATATGAATCATTCAAATAATATATCTTTTAAATAAAAAATATGACATTTAGAGAACAGGCCTATTCAAGCTACTATTAGACAATTGAGAATAGAATTTTATCTTTAAGTTTCCAATCTTAATGTGGATTTCCAAATGAGAGTTACCATAGTCAATTACTTAGGTTTTCAAGTGAAAAATAAAGGAGGGATGTGGTTGCACAAGCCTATGTTTATAGAAGTAGTCAAAGAAAGAAAAGTCCAGACGGAAGCAGAAGCCTAAGAGAAGCATCAATAACCACATATTTTCAGATTGGCTATGTAAGCAATTTCAGTGAAACATTGTGATTGAAGGAGAATTCAATGTGAGATCTTTGGAAACAGGGTGCTGCAACAATCAGAAACACAATATGACACTCTCAGAGAGATAGCTAGGAAAGTTAATAACTATTTTTAAAAATTACAAGATAAAGTTCTAGATTGGATGAGAGGAGAAAATTAATTAATGTATAAAGAAATTAATTTTCTGAATACAAGAAGCTCAATAGCCACAAGTAAGGTACAGAGTTCAAGACTTTCATTTGTGAAGCTACCATTAGAGTTATCGTAAAATTTGAAAGCCCATTGGTTAGTGTGGAGGAAGTAATGAATGTTTTCTTTTTAGGCTGGGTGAGACTGATTACAAAATATACTTGAGATTAAATATTCCTTCAGATTATCTAGGTTTGTAGCAGAACTACTGGAGGTCCTTACCATTGAGTTATTGTTTTTTCAGTGTGCTTCTAAAAAGTAGAAAAATTAATTTTGCAATCCATTTCAAAAATAAATTTTGCATTTTTTTGCAAGTCATGTAGTAATTAATACCTCCTTTCTCTACTTTCCATGAGAGTTTTTTGTTTGTTTATTTTGCTTGTTTTTATCTCATATACTCCTTTCCACTCTGGATTAGATTAATCTGTGTTTTATTCCAAATCTCTGAGGCCAGGGAACTTCCCAGGGGATCCAGGAAGACTGAAGAAGAATCAAGAAGATACAGGCAACATGAACATAACCTTTATTCCAGAAGCAGAGCATCAGCAAAAGAGCACCAGGGAGGTCTCTCTCAATAGCTCCCTCCCAAAGAATCTCATCCCCTTATATAGGCAGGCAGCCAAGAAGCAAGTTCAAAAGGCACATAAACAACAAAATGGCTGCTACCTGAGAAAGTGAAAGTCATGGTTATGTAACAGGACACGTTATTCTGGTGGAAACTTGGCAAGAGAGCCTGAGTTACTTAATTTTTCCTATATGTTTCATGTTGCTTTCTCTTCCAGATTACTTATTTCTTCAGGATATTTTAGTATCACCCCCAGCAATTAGCATGGTTTTTATACAATAAAACTGTTAGGGTATTTGTTAAAATATGACATAATATCTATACCTATGTCAAACATATTGTATTATATGATGTAAACTAAATTGCTTTGAGAAACTTTATCACTTGAAGAAAGGGGTCCAAGATGGTTGCACTGAAACAGGAGGAATTCACCTTTTCCCATTAATACATCAAATCTACACCTGCAGATACAGCAATTTCCTCTGAAGAACCAATGGCTGACAGAACAGCTTCTGCACATCTAACAAGAGAGAGATCACACAGAAATGAATAGGAGAGATAAAGACATAGTATTGCTGGAACCCTGTCCCCAATGCACTGACCTGCATTCTGGAGGGAGCACTGAGAGGCCTGCACACAGACACACCTCCTGTGTAGTGCAGCTAAAACAAAACAAAACAAAACTGGTTTAAAGGACACCTAAACTATACAGACAAAATACTAAAGCAGAGGTGTCCAACCTTTTGGCTTCCCTGCGCCACATTGAAAGAAGAACTATTTTGGGCCAAACATAAAATACACTAACACTAACAATAACTGATGAGCTAAAAAAAAAAGTCTCTGCATTATTTTTGTAATGCTTTAAGAAGTTTACAAATTTGTGTTGGGCTACATTCAAAGCCATCCTGGGCCACATGTGGCTTGCAGGCCATGTGTTGAGCAAGCTTGCCATAGAGCATTTACCAAATGGAAGGGAAATTGCTGGAACTCTATCAGGATAATAAGCATTAAAGAGCACTATTTGTTGATTTACCCCTCCACTTTGATTGAAAAGGCAAGAGTTCAATCAAGGCATTCTAGCGAGATAGTCAAAGCTTTCCCAGTGCACTGCAGGTCTCAGGTGCACTGCAGATCTTGCCCTTAGGACTCCCTGCAGATTTAGCCTTCTCCAACTACAGCTCCAACTGACTTGGCAAAGCAGCCATCATGCAGCTATCCACTGGAACTTCATGCAGCCCAAGCCCACTCCACCTACAGCTTCAACCAACAGGCCTGCCAAGGCTCCCATGACTCAGCTTACCTCCCATCACTCACCCAAAGCCACTTGTGGCATAAGCCCAGCTCCAACTGTCCTGCCACGGCAGCCCCAGTGCAACTTGCCCTTGGGACTCACTGTCAACACGCACTGGATCACTAACTACAGCCAACTTCCTAAAGACACCTAGCACACACAGTCTATGTACTAGAACCTCCTTCATAAGGCTACTCATTCAAGACTGAGAGAAGGTGCTGTTTTGTCTATTAGAACCAAACACAAAGACACAGCCAAAATGAGGAGACCAAAGAATATGTTCCTAATGAAAAAACAGAATAATACAATACAATACAAAACAAACAAACAAAAAACAGAAAAAAGAAGTATTATAAAGACAGGCAATCTACCAGATTAAGAAATAAAAACAATAGCTATAAATATACTCAGTGTACTTGGGAGAAGACTAAATGAACTAAGTAAAAACTGCAAAATAGAGATGAAAAATATAGAAACCAAATAGAACTGAAGAATACAATAACTGAAATGAAAAATATACTAAAGAGCATCAATATCAGATTAGACACTGCAGAAGAACTAATCAGCTGCTGGGAAGAAAATGTAGTAAAAAGCACTTAATCTGAACAGCAAAATAAAAATAAAATGAAATAAAACAAAAAACATAAATAAAATAATATAAAAATGCTTTAATGAACTCCTGTGACAACATCAAGCATATCACATTCACATCATAAGGGTCCCAGAAAGGAAAGAAAGGAAAATAAATGCTATGTGAAAACATCCATAACCTGGTGTTGTAAGGCTAGCATGAAGTCAAAAACGAAAGTAGCAAAATCATGTATATCTATAGCAATAAATTAAGGGCCAAACACACATTAGGTGATGTGATATCAAAATACGATGTCAAAAACATAAATAAGGGGGAGGTGAGTAAAAAATGTAGTGCTTTTAGAATCATTTGCATTTAAGATAGACTGGTAAGAACATAGTATTTTATATATAAATCTCATGGCAAGCACAAAACAAAAATCTGTAGTACAGGGGTCCCCAATCCCTAGGTCACATATTGGTAGTGGTTCATTGCCTGTTAGGAACCAGGCCGCACAGCAGGAGATGAGCGATGGGTGAGCAATCAAAGCTTCATGTGTATTTACAGCTGCTGTCCAATGCTCACATTACTACCTGAGCTCTGCCTCCTATCTGGTGGCTTAGATTTTCATGGGAGCATGAAAACTATTGTGAACTACATATGCAAAGAATCTAGGTTGTGTGCTTCTTATGAGAATCTAATGTTTGATTATCTGAGGTGGAGCTGAGGCTGTGATGCTAGCACTATGAAGCAGCTGCAAATACAGATTAACATTAGCAGAGAGGTTTGGCTGCACAGCGACCATAATAAATCGATTGCTTGCAGACACATAAAACACCCTATCAGTGAGTGGCAGGTGACAATTAAGCTGCATTTAGTGGCAGGTTTTATAATGGCACATGAGTTGATATACTTCACTTGTACAGCTACATCTTATAGCAGGCTTTAAATCAGAATCCAACACTTATTTAAGTCCACATGTGGCCCACCAATTATTTATTTAACATTTCCACCCATGTCTCTTTCCTGCACTGCACACTTGACTAAGTGAAAATTTTGGTAAGCCCATAAGCTAACCCTAGCCAAAATGAATAATAAATATCATTGGAGGGCTTCTTTGGAAAGAAGGAAAGTCTCAATGATGAGACAGCAGCAGAAGACTGTCAACAAAGAAAAAAAGCTGCATTTAAAAAAAATACCAAAGTGCTGCTTAAATTACAGATTCACTATAGCAGGTGATTCACATTCTCCAGGCCCACTTTTATAATATGTGATGACCAGCTATTCAATCAAGCCATAAAATCTTCAAAACTACTTTGCAACATGAAGACCAACTACCCTGCATTAAAACACAAGTCTTTGAAATTTTTCAAAATTAAAAATTATGAATATGGAGAACAGAACTGATTGTTGAAAACCACCACTTCATCAAATGTTTCTGCACTGAGAGCATCCTGCTTAGTGGCTAACCACATGGCTAAAGCTAAGGAGCCCTTTACTATGGGGGAAAAGTTGACTCTGCCTGATGCTAAGGACATGTGTCATTAACTTTTAGGAGAGGCTGCAGTTCAAAAGGTGGCACATCTTTCTCTTTCAGCTAACAACACAACTAGACAAATTGATGAAGTAGCAGAGGCTATAAAGCACAATTGTTAGGATTAATATGGATTCAACATTTATATTGATTTATAATTTAAAGAATTAAAGTGATTTTTCTTATAAAACATACGTTAAGTGTTTATAATGAGAATAGATGGTGAGAGAAAGCAATGGTAAACAATCTCTTTATCTGTCAAAATGCTGAGATTTTACTGATACATCTACTAGGGCAGAGTAGAAAAGTTTAGAGTTTAGAGTTTAGATTGTTTAGAGTTTTTCCACAGGAAAATATAGGCCTGAATTAAGTCTCCACACTCCTACTCACCTATTGTGAGGATTAAATGAGAAGATGCATATGTAGTGAATGGCCAATTATCAGCATACACAAATCAGCAACTAACAGAATTATTCAAGTAATTAACATCAAGAAGATATACAACTGATCCCTTACCAATTCTACCCCAATTCCTTAACCTACCTACAAAAATTTACTTCCTGAAAGTCTTTACTATTTTTTTCAAACAATATTGGTTAAAATAAAATATTAACATAGGCACATGTTTGCTTTGACAGAAAATTTTATAGTTCTACATCAAATGATTATATGATCATTTAGAAGTTCCACTTAATTTCAATGTTATCTGAAGGCAGATTTTAGTTGATGCTTACAGGATGAAGTTAAAATAACATAATTGAAATAGCTTAATTTGATTTTATAAAAGGAGCTGAAAGTGTGCTGGACCTAAAATAACCTGGGAATTTTAAAGGGAGGCCTAATTAACAGATTCTTTGAAGATATCAGGTTTAAAACAAATTAAGAAGTATATGAAAAATTAATGTCTTTGAACATTTTCTTTCCAATTAGAAACTTTCAGGTACTATTTACTACAAAAAAATTTTTGTTTTATCTGTGCCCTTATCCCATCCTTTGGGAACTACAAAACATACACACACACACACACACACACACACACACACATGCTCACACACACACACACACATGCACACACACACAAGGGCTGTCCAGAAAAAATCCAGCCATAAACACCTCTAGTACATGGCTGGATACTTTCCAGACAGCCCTTGTACATGGGTTCCAAATGAAAGTATATGTATTTTAAGAAATGTTATCTATGTATTACTTTTTGAAGTTGAACTGAATTAAGGTAGCAATTTGTAGTATGATGTTCACTCAAAAGGTAACATGAATCAAATGAATGTTAACTAGTGTCACCCACCATGCAAGGGGCAGGACAGTTAAAGAAAATGGCAGAAGCACAGTTGTCTTTCAAGAAGCACAAGATCATTTGTCTGGACAATCGGCAGGACGAAGAGGCGCAGTTGAGTTTCCCTCATGTCCTCCTGACTTAACACCCCTTGATTTCTACCTATGGGAACGTTTAAAGGATGTGGTGTACCACAGAAAAACAGTTACACTGGCAGTATTTGGGAAGACATTGAAACAGTATGCACAGCAATACAGTGGACATTTTGGACAACATCGCTCAAGCAGTAGTTTGCCATAATCAGAAGTGCTTGGAAGCTGAGGGTAACCACCTTGAGTACCTCTTGTAATTGCAGAAATTGAACGTGATTTGTAGTCATCTTTTGTTATTCGTATATGTAGAGCATCACACATTTAATACAGTATTTGTTTCCTTTCTTAAAATGTGTGTACATTTTATGGCACCAATCTGTGTGTGTGTGTGCGTGTGTGTGCGCGTGAGTGTGTGTGTGTGTGTGTGCGCGCGTGTGTGTGTGTGCGTGCGTGTGTGTGTGCGTGAGTGTGTGTGTGTGTGTGTGTGTGTGTGTATGTGTGTGTGAATATGAAATGAACTTTCTGGAAAGTATCCAGCCATGTAATACAAAAAATAGAGGCATTTATGGCTGCATTTTTTTAGGACACAATGTATGTGTGTGTGTGTGTGTGTGTGTGTGTGTGTGTGTATGTGTGTGTATAAAAACACACATATATACAGAAGTTTTGCTCAAAGTTATCTCTTAGCTTGCATTTTTTCTCTATTTGAATAGTTTCTATGATTGCATTTGCAACTTCACTATTTTTTTTGCAATCTCTAATAAAATGCATCCATTGAAATTTTCTCCTCACATTTTGTAATTTTCATTTCTATAATTGTAATTTGGATCTCTACATCATTGATATCTCCATCAATATTACGTAGTACTCATTTTCTAGTTTCAATATTTGAACATATACAATGTAATTACAATAAATTTTAATATCTTTGAGTTGTAATTATTACATCATTTTTAATACTGGCTCTATTTTGATTGATTAGATTTTCTCCTCATCTTAGGACTTGTTTTTTCTGCTTCTTGGTGTACCTGATAATTTTATATTAAATTTGGGAGATAATCATTTTATCCTTTTGAGTCCTGGATGATTTTATACCCTCATAAATATTGTTAAGCTATATTTTGAGACTCATTTAAGTTACTTCAAAATCATTTGATTCTTTTGCTAGTACTTAAAAATGTTACGGGTTGATAGACTGCTGTTAGTCTAGAGAGTGGTTCCAACCTTTTTCCACTTCTGTACCCCTTTTAAACCCATTTCTATAAATTGTACCACTTGTTTTTCAATCAGCTGCTTTTATACACTGACACTATTGTTTGGTGCCTATCTTAATGTAAAATAGTGAAAATGAAGTAATAAATTGGGAAAAAGTTACTACACTAAAACTACAAACCACAGATTTAATTTTATCATATTTATAACAGTGAAATATTGATAATGATAAAATATTTAACAAAGCTCTTATTATTATTAACAATAACATTTGTGTTATCTAAAAAGTTCATAATAATTGTTATGCAGATCACTAGCTGATTAGAACATTGTTAGTGAGATCATTGAGCTTGCTTTGATGCACTTAGTGTCTTGAAATCAGGCCAAAAGACAAAGATACAGTCTTAAATCTGTACTTACATTAGACTTGTTGCAGTACTAATTTTTTATGAAGGTGTAAGAAGAAAAACCTCTCTCCACTAGTTCAGTAGTAGTAAATAACAAGAGACATTTGAGTGCCTTCTCACGAAGCTGATCATATTCTTCACTGATATCTACACAGAAGGGTAGATGCTTTCTTTAAAAATCAGAATTTAAACAAGAATAAGATGTAAGTTTGATTAAATGATTTTTTTTCACTGATTGTTAGTTTAGTTTCTTTGAAGAATTCTTCATTGGAGGAACCTGCAATCCAGTTGTTTACTTTTCTACATTGAGGGAAGTACTTATAAAAGTACACTTTAAGAGTTTCCAAGTGACTTATAATATTCTCTTTAATGTTTTGGGATAGGTACAAGTCATTCTCAGATAAGAAGTTATGCAGAGTTTTAAAACTTCAGGCTGACCTTTTCCAATACGTGCTTTCCAAGAATTCATTTTTTAAATCATTGACTCAATTTTATCAGTTACTTTAAATATAGTGATGAAGCTGTTTTGAAGTTCCAAGTTTATTTCTAGAAAAATGTATGATAAATATTCAAGACTTTGACCAATCACTTTCCTGAAACTTTGGAGCAAGAGGGAAACAATGGTCTTCAAAAAATACTTGGATGTCATGTCTAAGGTCAAAGATTCATGTAAGTACTTTGCCATGAGATAACCACCCTACTTCTGTGTGCAAAAGTAATGTGCAGGGAATGCTGTTCATTTCTTCACACAGCACTTTAAACAATCTGGAGTTTAGTGGTGTAACTTAACAAAATTTACATTTACAGTGTCATCTAGAATATCTTTTAGTTCACTGGGAAGAGACTTGGATCCAAGACTTTGTTTAGAATGCAGCAGTGACTCCATGGTACTTGGAAAGCAACTTCTTTAATTTGGCCTCCTGGACCTATAAAACAATTTGACATAGGCTTACTTCCATCAGTGCATACACCACAATTCAACCAACTAATGTCCTTTTCAATGAAATAAGAATTTTTTGTATTAAAAATATCTTTGCCTGTGGTACATTCTGTCAATGGGTAACAAAGCAATACGTTTTCCTCAATTTCATTTCCTACCAAATACCTCATGATGATGAACAAAATAGATAAATTAACAACATCTACACTTTCATCAACCTGGATGAAAAAAATGTTTACTTTTTATAATTCTGTCTACTATTATAGCTTCAACATTGTCAGACATTTCCTGAATTTGAGATGTTGTATTGTTTGAAAAAGTGACAGTATTAATTTTGTGGATATGTTTTTCCCCAAACATATAAAAAGCAGTGTCCTTAAGCAAGAAAAAAAATCTTCAGCTATGGTATGGTTTTTACTACATTTAGCTATGCAATAAACAATATGGTATGAGGCCTCAACTTGCCTTCTCATTGTCTTTCTTTCCTGATATAATGCCTAAAGTAACAGTTGGACACTTTTCTAAGCACCAAAAATAAAGTATTTCTTTGTTTTTCTACATAGGATTTGTAGTTTCTAAAAGTTTCATGAATAGAAAGAATTTCATTTAACCCTTGGATAATATTTCCCCACACACAACACACAAAGGCTTAGGACAGTTGTCATCCTTTAAAAATAACAACCCATTTTAAATATATTCAGGAGTATTTCCTTTTCTCCTGTGTGGTACCTAACACATTCACCTTTTACTATCTTCTGGTGTGGGTGTACTCGTAGCTGTGGACAGGTGTTGAGAAGTATTTGGCAACAGGTTATAATCCATGTCATGTTTTGATATTTTACCTGTTCCTGTTTTCAACCACTGATACATAACTGACATACTTAAAAATCATTCACAAGAATAACTGAAACTATGTTAAACATTAAATAATAAACTACTTAAAAAGAATCATGATTAACAACAATGCACTTTTACTCAGTCAATAAACTGATCAAACAGTCTGGCTACAGATATATTTATATGTTTGGGGAAGTTCTAGAAACTTTACAGATGAATTGTTCTGAAACTGGGTGTAATGACTGATAGAAGAGTGGTTTGGGGAAATGGTTCATAGCCACACCCTCACCAATTATCATTCATTAATGTGATCTAATTTTGAAGTTTCTTTATTAACAGTGATTCAAGTTTAACATTTATTATTCTATAACTCATGTTTTTTACTTTTTTACTTTACTTGTTTTTTCATCATGACTGATTATTATTTGTGTTCCCCTGAACAGCCCAGTACATATTCTCAGGGGTTATGTATACCACCAATTGAGAATCAATGGCTTACAGTTAATTATTCCAAATTATTGAACCAATATCATAAGGTTTATGAGGTAACATCTCAGTTACCTTTAATTCAATTCAAATGTTTCCCCTGACTTTGGGTAGTTTCCTCACATGTATATGCTGATCATTACACTTGATGGAAATCCTCTTTATGCAGTTTTCTCCTCTTTGGTGCTCTGTCTTAGGAACTCAAATCTTCCTGATTTCCCTGAACTCTCTTCAACTACTCTCCTCAAGAATCCACTGGGTTCCAAATGGGTTGTCCTTTTTAACCTGCAAACTCTCCTATGGCCATGAGTGGGCAAATAGGAACTCACTTCAGGTTTTTATTATCTCTCAAAAATCACTGTTCTTCATTTACTGATGCCCAGTGTATTGAAGAAAACTCTGCCTTATATATTTTTAAGTTTTGGGCTGTTTTATTCAGGAGACTAAATTTTTTCTTTGTTTCTCCATATTCACCAAGAGCTAATATGTTCGTAAGGCTTTAGTTGATAAAATGTCAAATTATGTACTAAAATTAAAATACATGACTTCTTTTCAAAACTTATTTAAAGACTATTTAATTTGGAGTGATTAAACTAAATGACACTTAAACTGTGAAATATATACTAAGGCTGTCTGGAAAAAATTTAGCCATAAATGCCTTTATTTTTTCATATTACATGGCTGGATCATTTCTGAACAGCCTTTGTATGTACTCATTTTAGTTTAAAAGTCAATATATTTGAAACTTTGGAATGATCTGTTTTTTCCTCATGAAATGCACATCTACACTATAATAATTTTAAGATGAATAACTTGCCTTTTGTAATATTGTCTTAAAATTTTTTGATATTTATAACACATGTATGTAAAAGATGATCTACAATATTAGAAGAGAAATTTTAATAACTATTTTGTGAATGTGTTAAAATCAATTTGTATTCATCACTTGATGTACCTATGTATAGACTATTAAGTGACTAAGTTCCCACAATATCTTTTATTCATATTTAAACTATCTCATTCAGAATTTTTAAGCTCATATTTCAAAATTATAAATATGATAGATTTATATATTAGAAATAGTTTTCTATTTGTTCATTATTTTCTTATAATATGTATATATATCAAAATATATATGTGATATGCTGTGTATACGTATAGGTATAGTTTTAATGCACCACATACTTATATTTTAAACTGCTTTCCTTTTATTTCTGAAATCTGGCATTTATAGCAAATTTTGGTCTAATTCCCAAGATACTTTTTACACGTCTAAAGAATTGTACTACTTGGATTTTTTTGCAAGTATTTTAACCAATGAAATGAATTTAATTTTGTTATATACATTTCCAATATGAGAATTTCAGAAATTCAATGACTGAATGTGTCTACCCATCTCACATTTGGCAAGTTACAATTTCCGTTTAGTCTTGTTTCCCTTTTGAGAGAATCCTTGAAAAATTTACTTTGAATGAAACTATTTTGCTGGTTGTATTTCTATAATGGTAATAAAATATTTCATTAGCATATTTCTAGGCTCTAAATATGGCAATTAGCAGCAACAACAATATGAGTATGGGGCAAATGTGTGTGTGTGTGTGTGTGTGTGTGTGTGTGTGTGTATGTATGTGTATATATATTTATGTATATATATATACACATACACAGGATATCCAGAAAGTATCCAGCCATGTAATGTGGAAAATAGGGGCATTTATAGCAGGGCAAAAGGCTGTCTGGAAGAAATCCAGCTATAAATGCTTGTATTTTTCATATTATATGGAGATATATATATATATATATTTATATATATATACACATACATACACACACACTATATATACATATGTATATGTATATGTATATGTGTGTGTGTGTGTGTGTGTGTGTGTGTGTGTATATATATATATATATATATATATATATATATATATATATATACTTGCTTCAATAAAAGAATGACACCAAAGTCCCAAACCCTTTAGGATATATCAGTTTCATTTTTTTATTTTTGAAGGTATTTTAACAATACTTTTCCTGAAACAACCTGTAAACTTTTAGCTTAATGAACCTACTGTTCTCTGAAATGAGCATTCACATTAATTGAGCTGACAACATTTAAGTTATAAATATTCCTCACTTTTCTGGACTGAGTAAATACCTTCTTCCCAAATCAACAGCATAAAAATAAAGCATTTTATCTTAAAGTAAGATTAATTCAGTAACTTATAATCTCTCAGGAGTTAGACCAATATATTTAACACATGGTATACTAGTTATTTTGAGGAAAGTAATACAGGTCTTAAATTAACCAGAATATAGCAATGGTATCTTCAGTATTCAACCTCATTGAAACCATCCACTTATCAAGAAAACTAATACATAATGGGGACAGTTCATTATAACTCATATACAAAAAATAATATGAAGAAATGAGAGGACAAGTAGAAGTTATAAAGCACAAAATGAATATTGTGTTCTGTCACTAAGTGAAAAGCCAAATTTACAAGCTGGGATTTATGATAAGCTACAAACAGGAAAGCTTTTGCAGAACTAAATATCAATATTTTTCTTCAACTCTTTGAAGCAATGAAAGAGAAGCCTTGAAGAAAAATTTATTAAAAACTCACTTTAAATATTAAAGGAGCCAGTGGTAATAATAACTATATAAGATATGTTTCAGGTGAAAGGGAGACCAAGAGAATATACCACACATTCTGTCTTTGTCACCAATTGATTTATTTTTCTGCCCCCAAGTATTTGTAATGTTATAAATATACATCAACTTAATAAAGAAAGGAATGATGAATCAAAGAACAAATCTATTAAAAGGTCTTATTGGAAGACACTTTCTGTAAAAAAATGTACTGTCAGTAGCTTTAAACATAGAAAACTGATGACTGCTATTATTCTGTTAACTTTACATTATTACTGCTATTTTGATAGATACATAACTATCTTGAGTTATGAAACATAAATTTTATGTCAAGCAAAATAATGTCTATTAAAAATTACCTAGCCATATTATGAAAACTCTTGCAATAGCATGGACAATGAAATGCTTAACTATAGTAACTCTATTAAATGAATAAGCAACTCAGCAAAGTATAGCCAAGAGGCTTTGCAAAATTCATAGCACCCAATACTTGATATCATTGTTCCTCTCACTCAAGAGATCAATGGGCAGAGATAGAAAAGTTAAATGAAGCTACACTAAACTAATGTCCTCCAGACTGCTTACCAGGGGAAGATACCATAGGATTTATTTTTTCTTTGTTTTCAGCTCTGACATCCACTATAGAGATAAAGACAGGAAAACTATTACAGACAGATACAATATGGTTCTTCATTTTAGCTTCATTTCCAAGTTATGTGGTCTTAATATAATAGACAAGAGTCACATATAACAATACAAAGATATAGTGACCCTCTGCCTTATCATAAAAGCATTGTAAAGATATTAAGAGCCAGGTTATTTCTAATCATAACATACAATTAAAAATAATAAGCCAATTTAAAAATTATAATTAGATTTAAGTAGTATTACTACATATTTATTATATTTAATGTATTATTTATTAAAATATTTAATACATGTATATATTAAAATCATTTATAAAATCTAATTATCTGACACTATATCAGCAAATACATATACATATATAACCTATCTTTTAAAAGTTTTTCAGTGTAAGTAAATTATTTAGTTTTATAATTTTTCTATGAAATAGTACTTAAAATCATTACTTCATTACCTTAAAGTACATACTTGACAATCCCAAAGTCACCCAGTTACTAAATAGCTGAAATTAAACTTGAATCCATGACTCCCAGCTTTAAGTCTTGGCTAGTTCCCTGTATGCCATGCAACCACTTACCTTATCTCACAGACAGCTCACTTAGAAGATAATGAGGCATTTGAAGCAAGTGGATCATAAAGGGTTTATGATACTTTATCTGATAGAGGTTAGAAGACATGGAAACATCAAATAACATACCTGTCTTGGGAAATGAAAATTAATGTAATCAGATTATGGAATGATATGAGATTATAGTAGCTGAAGTGAAAGATGAAAATTCTAGAAAAGTAATTTGGTAAGATGATCTGAAAAGGCTTTATATGCCATGTGGTCTGAGCAGCCCAAAGATGCTCAAATTCTGTGCTTGGAGGGAAATTGCCTGGCCAGTTTCTAGTAGACAATATATAGGGATTTGTGATAGATATTTTCTCTAAATTATTGCAATTAAATTGTTCCTTTTTCAACAAAGTCATGACTTTTTCATTTTCAAAGTTTGTTCAAAGTTGAGAGCTTTTTTAAAAAAAATCTATTTGCATCTTTGGATTCCATTCATTTGAACAAACTATAGAATTTTTAATGAAAATTATGGGAAATACATGAAGAATTATAGGTTTGTGGTAGAAGGAAATTCCTCAACTCAAATCTTTTCATACTTGTTACTAAAAGTTATTTTTAAGCTTGTCATTCTGAAAAAAAAGTCAAGATGAGAGTACAACAAAATGGCGGCGTGAGAGAGACCTCTGAAAAAGTCCTCTGAAGATTACAACTAATAAAACACCTATACTTCAACCAAGGACCCGCTACACAATGTGCAATCACAGCTAAGAAACCCCTTTGTCTCATTAAGATACCTGCAGTTGGGCAAAGGGTTAAACAAAGAAGAAATGAAAGGGAAATTGCAGAGACACAATTGCACATGTGGGGCCCTACTTGGAACTCTACCACTAAGGGAGGGAAGAGGAAGAAGGCAGCAGGAGAGTGCTCTGAACCTCACTTGGTTTTCAGGACAGAGGAAAGGAGGCCCAGAGGCAGCGGCATGAGATAGGGCAACCAGACCTCACTTTGGATCTCATGAGGTGCAGACTGGTCTGCAAAATGCAACAGCCAGACTTCACACCAGTTTTCAGAGGAAGGGGAGTGACTGGACAGTGAGGAGCCACAGTGAAAATGCTCAGGCCAGGAAAAAGGAGAGAGGGGGCTGTGTGTGCATTTCTCAGCCCACAATGAGCATGGCCTGAAAGACCAAGGTATAGGACTGACCCCAAGACTCAGGAGAGAATTCACACATGGGGCAAACCAAGGACAGAAAGGCACAATCACACCCAAACTCCTTGCATGACCCCTGGAGGCACAGGAAAAAATCAAAGCAGCGCACCTCTTCCCTCCCCCACAAAGCTCTGTCCAGTGTCAGCCGAGAATACCAAAGAAAGTACAGCAATGAGAGACCAGAGATGCTACCAAAATGAGAAACTAGAGAAAAAGAGCTCAAAGTAAAGAGATGGGAACATATGACCCATCAGAAACAGAGCTCAAAGCAATGATTATAAAAATGCTTAAGGAACTGAATGATAATTTCAACAGAGAGATAGCAAGCATTAAAGAAGACTTACAAACCCTTATAAAGAACCAGACAGAGATAATGACTGCATTAACTAAAATGAAGAATAGAAAAAAAGTCACCAAAGAAGATAAAATAGAAGTGCAAAGCCATGATTTGCAGCAAAAGCAAGCAGAAAAAACAACCAAACAGAACAGATAGAAACTGGGATTCAAAAAAATGAAGATGGATTGAGATTCCTCTGGGACAATATTAAACATAAAAATATTCAAATTATAGGTGTACCAGAAGGGACAGAGGAAAAGCAAGTGATCAAGTACTTATTTGAAGAAATAATGACTGAAAAATTTTCTAACCTTGTGAAGGAAATAGACATATGAGCTGAGGAAACACAAAGTCACAAAGAAGATGATCCCAAAGAGAAGCACACCAAGACACATCATAATTAAAATTGCAAAGTTAAAGAAAAAGAAAAAAATTCTAAAAACAGCAAGAAAAATGCAAGTACTAACTTATAAAGGGACCCTCATTCAACTCTCAGCTGATTTCCCACCAAAAACTCTACAGGCCAGAAGAGACTGCCAGAGAATACTCAACATGGTGAAAGTCAAAGATCTGTAATGAAGAATTATGTATCCAACAAGGCTAGCATTTGAAATTGAGGGAGGAAAATATTCTTTCATAATGTATATTGCCAAACCTACTATTGCTATAATTAAATAGACTATAAATAGAAGATATTCAACAAGGACTGCTGTTCTGAGTTCACATCCATTAAAAAAGAAGCAGTGGATATTAAAATATTCCATTAGAAATCACACACAAAAAAATCAAGATCACGGTTTATATTTTAAATGTAAACATTAAGAACAGGAACATTAAATAAATTTATGGCCTCTCAGTTAGTGTATTCATTTATTTCTTAGAATATTTAATGAAATTACTCATATACATAACATAATATTTTAAGAAAAATATATGTAGTACATATACACACTGGAATATTAGTCAGCTATAAGAAAAGATGAAATACTGCCATTTGAGCTACATGGATAGACCTTGAAATCATTATGTTAAGTGAATTAAGTCAGTCAGGAAAAAACCAAAAATCATATGATTTCACTCATATGTGGAATATAAAACTGAAAGCAACAAAGAAACAAAAACTTATGGACACAGTCAACAGTTTAGTGGTTACCTGAGGGTAAGTGGTAAGTGGGATGGAACAGGAGGCAGGATGAGTCAAATACAGAGAATTGACTCTAGATGGTGAACACAATGCAACATATAGACAATATACTATAAAATGGTACACCTGGAACCTATTTAATTTGTACTAACCAATGTCACCCAATAAACTTAACAATGAAAAGTGTATGTAAAATATCACTAATATGCCCCAAATTATGTCCTTCCAAAATTCTAATGTTGATGCCCTAAATCCTAGTACCTATGTATGTGACTGAATTTGGAGACAGGGTCTTTAAAGAGAAATTAAGTTAAAATTAGGTCATTTATTTTTTATTAGAGTAGGCTTTAATCCAAGCTGAATGGTGGCCTTATAAGAAACTAAAAGTTGAATGAATAAAAGGACAGCATGGATGTGTGTACACGGAAAAAGGACATGTGATGACATAACGTGAAGGTGGCCATCTGCTAGCTAAGCTGAGAAGTCACAGTAAAAACCTGCTGATAACTTGAGTTTGGATTTCGAGCCTTCAAAACTATGAGAAATAAATATATATTTTTTAAAGTCCCCAAGTCTGTGGTATTTTGTAATAGAAGCCTTAGTAAACTCATGTAATCATTAAACTGAATTTTTTTTCTGTAAAAATTCTCTTTAAAATTTTCTTTTAGTTAAATAATTTATTATAATTAGAGAATCTTAATTATAAAAGAACTTCATATTTAATGTAAAAATGGTAAGTTATGTAAAACTATAAAGAGCTAAACCAAAATATAGTCTTACAATAAAGAGATCTAAAAAAACTATTCTTATTTTTAATACAAAAGTGGAAGACTCAGTGTGCTTGGTTCCTAGAGATAAGGGATTTGGGATACTTTGAAATATTTCATAACTTAAGTCAAATAGGAAATGTAAATAGAAATCTCAAAATATAAAGAAACTAATAATAAATATAATACCATGTTTTAGAACAATGACATAAAGCTAAAGAGGTTTATACAAATAAAATCTTGAATAAAACTTATTCTTATTCTATAAGAATGTAAAATTTTTTTATAAAAACCAAAATTAAATCATCTGACATAAGTAAACATGAGAAAAAATAAACTATGATAAAAAGCAAAAAAGATGAAAGAATATGTTTATAAAATACAATAAAATATCAAACTATACAATATAATCAACATTTTGTTTTTTGTGGCAAAATTCTTAGTATAAGTAAACTAACTATATTGAAGAGAATAATATCAGGAAGTTATAACAGATATAAGAAAAATCTGACAAATATATTTGTGAAATATTTGAAAACTAGGGAACCAAACTTTCACCAAAATAGAAGGATTGATTGATTTGAATAAATTTTTTTAAAAAGTTGCCAGTGTCCATCTGAAAACCAGCAAAATCAATACAAAAATAAAAACACTAGTGCCATTTATTTCTATAGGAATTTTATAAATTGCAATAATTTAAAAATATTCTACAAAATTAAAAACATAAACATAAATTATTTTTATAGGGAAGGACAATATTGATGAGTAAAGCTGACTCTTGTGGATTTAAAATTGTTTTTAAATAAGATTAAATAACATAACACATATGAATATTGTATCTATTTTTATTCCCGGAATAAACTATATTTAGGTCATAAAATCATTACCAATTAGACTCTATTCTAGGAATGCATGTATGTTTCACATTTATTGCAGTTTACTTTATATAGCATTTTTATTTTTTACTATAAACATTATAATTAACAATATTTAACATTTTAAAAAGTAATATGCATAAAAGTAGAACATAGCTGATTTCATTTTTAATAAAAAGACATAACATTAAATGATACTAAATTTAACAGCATGTAAAGAATTCCCATTAGCCACATATCAGGCTTAAATGCAGAAGATTAAAAAAAGGTAGGCAGGTATTTAACACATATTCCCATTAAAGTGTTCCCCAATTCTGAAAGCTAAAACAAGTTTGAAGCTGAAAAACTAATCAGAGCTTTCAATATTCTCATAATGCTCGTGAGAAATAAGTAAATTTTAGAGCCTTTGAATGAGGAGAGATTATACATGGAAAATTCTTCAGGCTTTTGTTTGGATCTATAGAAAGATAATACCATAAGAAAAAAATCACATTTTTCCATGTGTAAGATGATACTTTTGTCTAAAATTGTTAGACCAAAAATTGGGGGTCATCTCACACAGAGGAGTAATGAGTTGATATTGATTTTCTGATGTTGGATTAGAGAAGTAGAGATCATTTTATACATGCGAGTATCTTACACATGGAAAAATAAGGTAAGTGGAAATAAAGCAATCCTTACAAGGAATGTAGCCCTATTTCGATTGTATTATTGTGATCAACATATAGACTCCCACAAGAGAACTATTGAATCTCTCTGAAAAAAAATAACATGACCCAGAAACTTGTTATCTTTATTGTTGCTTATACACAAGGTCAATCATAAAGTAAGACAACACTGTATACAAAATGATAAAATTTTACAAAAAATAGGCAATAAAATAATCACATTCAGAGATCCTCTATGTATTGGTATTATCTAAAAAACAATTTAAAGATACCTCTAATTAACATTTTAATAATTGACAAGATTGGAACATTTGTCTGAACTTGCTAATATAAAATAAGAATGAAATAATATTTTTAAAGATGAAAATATAATGACTAAATTTAAAAATCAATGCATGTAACTGATAGAAGATTAAAACAAAAAAATAATATTGGTGAACTGAAGGATGGGTCAATAGTACATATACAAACTTAAGCACACAGAAAAAAATGAAAGAACATTTAAAAAATTTATAAGGGGCATGGTAAGCATACTTTAATAGGGTTCACTTACATACATCATTGGAATTTCAACAGGAGTGGAGATAGAGCAGAAGCAAATTTTGAAGAATTGATGAGAATTTCCCAATATTAACATCACCAATTCACAGATTAAAGGAGTTCTGCAAATACCAAACAAGAGTAAATGATAGAAAAACATACTTAGATTCAATGTAGTAAGAATGCATTGCAATGAATACAAAGAGAAACATTTAAAAAGCAGTCTGATGGAAAGGCATATTTGCCATTAAAGGGGAAACAATTAAATGGACTATGACTTTCTCACAAGCAAATTATGGTGTGTGTTATTCAACAAAGACTGCCAGGAACACATCTACAGTTGAACAAGTTGAGTTTGTTTTTCTTAATTGTTTGTTTTTGTTTTCAGTTAGCAAGAACATACCCCATGGAAAAACCATGTGACATCCCAGTAAAAAAGTGTTGGAAAGGATTTATCATAGATTTGGGATTTGGTTGGGTGATTTTGGACATAGTCCAAAAAAGTCCCTCAGTTTGGATGGGACATTCTTAGAAAGCAGAGATGATTCTCTGATTCGTTATCTCAGTAAATCTTATTCAGAAGAGGGCAGACTACGTGGGAATAAAGCTGTAATTGGTGGTGGTGGAGGGAAACTAAAAACTAAAAATAGTCACTAATATTAGCCAGAAGAGAATTTTACTTGGTATTTTGTGGGTTGCAGTGACCTTGGACAAAATTATAAAATGGTCTCTTTTGTCTCACTTCATCATTATTGCAGAGTGACCTCTATAGTGTTGGTGTTCTATCAGATTGTTTATGTCCAACAGAACTGCATGACACAGCTGTGAGTGCCTAGCCATGTTGTTATAACTCTGAGGTCTACCTAAGTGCAGAAACAATTCAGATGTCAGTAGTACTTTTTGTATTTCAACAGAAACTATAGAATAATTGGCTATTACTTTCAAAATGCTGAAAAATAAAAACTAAGACATAGTATTTCAAACTCTGTGAAAATACCTTTCAAAATTATAGGAAACTGAAGATATTTTCAGAAACAGAATGACTTAAAAAATTGTCTCCAGTAAGTCTACCTAAAATAAAATATAAAAATAAAAAAAATCATTCAGGCATAAGAAATATGTTTTAAAATAGCAGATTAAGGACTCAAAAATAATTAAATGTAATATAAAAGATACACACATCAATATATCTAAATAAAGATTGACTGTATAAAATAAGAAAACCATATATTGTGGAGATATATATTTACATATAAATATCTACACACATTTAAATTATAGAATGGCAACAGCACATAAGGTAAAGTGAAGGTAATAAAATGTCCTAAGATCATTTTCTTTTCTGGAAAAAAGATAAAAGTACTAATTTATATCAAACGAAAAATGCTAAGGTAGGGTACATGTTAAAATGTTTATTGAAATAATAAACAAATAACATGAGTCTACTAAACTAATATAGTTGAAATATAAGTGGTAAAAATAATTGATCAAAAGAAGGCAAGAATATAGAGAAAAAGTAACAAAAAATGGTGAAACCCATAGAAAACAAAGAGTAAGGTGGTATTAATCATATTAAATATAAATAGACCTAGTATTCCTACTGAAAGGCAAAATTCACACATTCAGAAACACACAAATTATTTGTATACTACTTTCAAGTAAAAAATAATAATTTTATACTTGAATGTATATAACAGAGCCTCAAAATGTATCCATAAAATCTTGAAGGAATTAAAAGTAATGTACATAAAATAGTATGAAAAGGAAATTTTAAAAATCAATAGGGACATGGAAAATTGGAATGATATTAAGAAATGAACCAGTGCAATAATATAAAGAGTACACATAATGAATGTTGCATTCACCTGCATGTGAAGTGCACACAGAACACTTAGAAAACATTTATTCCATAATGCAGGTCATAAAGCAAGTTTTAAACTGTTAAAGAATTGAAATCATAATGGATATGTTGTTTTAACATTGCATATTTCAGCCAGAAACTAAGTACAAAACAAAAACCAAATTTAACAAATCTCCAAAACATTTGTTAATAAGCAATGCATTTAAACATAACAAATATTGCAAGGGAATCAGAAAGGAAATTATGACATATGATTGAATTGAAGCATTAAGAAGCATAAATATCTAAAGATGTGAGATTCACTTAAGAATGTGTGTAGAAAAATTATAGGTATTATTGTATATTTTATAGAAGAAAGCTAAAACCTATTATCTAAACATTTTGCTTAGTTAAAATGAGATAATTTTAAAGAAAATAAATATAAATAATTAAATAGAAAAATATATACTAGAGTTAATGAAATAAAAAGTTAGTTTTTTGGAAAGACTAATAAATACCCATATCATACTGATGGTGTAGGACAGTAAAACCAAAAGCAAGTACAGCCATTTCTCACTTACTGACCTACTAGTTTAATGATAAATCAGACTTAGGATCAGTTCTCCAGTGAAGGGAATCCACTTTCTTAGTCTGTGTGAGTTTGGCCATCTCTTTTTTCAATCTTCATCTTGTTCCTACAGTTAGTCAGTATTCACTCCGCAAAGTATTCACAATCACACAAGACTACATATTTTATTTATTAGTGTGGTGTCAGGTGATATCTATTAAAAATACATACCCTATGGTGCCACAACACACTACAGGACATCCACCTTTAAGTTCCTTGCTTATCTACCAATTTGCTTAATGACTTAGTTGTAGGAGAGGAACTAGGTCATTAAGTGAGGTATGCCTTCTTAGCAAAAAACCTAACTTAGCAATATCATGAATGATAAAAGAGAACATTACTAAAAATTTAGATACATCAATAGAATAATAAGAGAATGGAGCTCTATGACAAAAACAGTTGAAATTGGAGAGATGCAAAAAAACCTTAAATGATATAATAGGATGGATCCTAACATAAACGTCAATGCACTGAAATAAACAGTAAGATGCTACATCATCACAAAGCTGAGATTACTCCAGAAATGTAGGATAGATTTAATATTCACATATCAAGTTGTAATTTGCCATAGTAACATAATATAAGAAAAAAGTAGAAGTTGTATTTTCAATAAAGCCAGGAAAAAAACTTATATGAAATCTCAACACATCATTTCATAAAATTTCATACTCACCTAACAAAAGAAGAAAACTTTTCTATTAAGAAGACCACCAAAAGTCCTATGGTAAATATCAGATTAAATGATGAAAATTTAAAAGCTTTCTTTTTCTTTTTCTTTTGGTGGTTCCCTGGCTGAGAATTGAACCCAGGCCATGGTGTTGAGAGTACCGAAGCTTAGTCACTACACCACGAGGGAACCCCTAAAAACTTTCTTGTTGAGATAAAAAAATGACACAATTATGTCCACTTTTACCACTTCTATTCTGCTATTCAGTACTATATTGAAGGCCTCAACCAGTGTGGTATGCAAAAATAAATAAATAAGAAATAAACAAATAATAAATAGAAATAAATGAATGGCATTATTTGCATCAGATATAAATGTAAAATATGTAATACTTTTTAAACATTTATAGGTATTCTATTAGAATTTATAAACAAATTTAGCATACTTACTATGTAAAAATAATATGAAATTAATTTTATTCTTAAATACCAATGAGTTGATAAAAATATAACTACTATATTTAATAACATTAAAAATACCATATATAGGAATAAGTCAAATAAAATATTTATAAAACCTCTCTACTGAAAATAATAAAAATAACAGTAAAATTAAAGAAGATTCAAATAAATAGAAATATATTTCATGATCATTATTTAAATAATCAATATGAAACAGGACATAACTGTACCCATATTGGTCCTTAGACACAAAGAAATCACAATGAACACTTGTATATATGGATGTAAATAAGATTACATATTTACACAGAAATACAAAATGTTGAGACATTTAACAGAAAAAAATGTGTTAGTTAAGAAAGTGAGGCAGCATGTGCATTAGTTGAGAGAAAATGCATCAGTCAGGCCTCTTAATTGTCAAATTTTGTATCTAACCTGTCCTGAAAACTAGCCTCTAGGAACACTCACATTTGTCTTTCCTCAGACCATTTCTGTCCCTAGAGGGCTTATGGGATATGCTTATCATACATTCCAGTTTCTTACAACTGAGTCCAGTATAGTAACTAACTGACATACCAATATTACCACAAGTTCTCTCTATAAGCAATTCTCCTTTGTAAGTGACTGACTACTTTAAAACTCTATTTTTCAACTTTTTCCTTACCCTTGGACATATAATTTATACATTTTTATTTATTCATAAATTTATCTTAATCCTTTATATTTAATTTTATTTGAATATCAAAGTGATGTAATATTTATGAAAGTTTTATACATTATATAACCTTTCTCATGTACTATCCTAGAAAGTAAAAACTTTTTCCTTTTTTCAAGCAGCTTTAGCTTTTAGTAAAAAACAAACAAAGTGCAATTAGTTTTGAAGTACTTTCTAGTTTTGATGCTCTTAAAATATTATCATGGCCAAAATGCATAACTTTGTACTAAAAATATGAATACAATTTAAACATATACCATATTTAAAAAATTTTTGGATTGTTTGAAACTTCACGGTTTTATATGCAATGAACAAATGTGACATTTAAAATATTCTATTTAAAATGTTCAACTCACCTAAGTTGGGTTTTGAAGGCACCTTTTAGAATTTCTGTCATCACATAAAATAATAAAAATTAGTAACAAAAATAATAATGTGTGTGTTTTCCCAAATTTTCTACGTTGAAATCTAATCCCATATGTAATGGTATTTGGAATTGGGACCTTTGAGGAATGATTAGGTCATGAGGGCAAAGTCTGAATTAATGAGATTAATTCCCTTATAAATAAGACTCCAGAAAGCTCCCTCACCTCTTCTGCCAGACACTGTGAGAAGATGATCAACTATGAGTATGAGCCAAGAAGTTGGCTCTCACCAAGCACTAAATCTACAGGTGCCTTGATCTTGGATTTCCAACTTATTGAACTGTGAGAAATATCTCATGTTTTAAGCCACCCACTCTGTGGTATTTTGTTTTAGAAGCTTCAACAGACTAAGACAAGGCCCAGTTTTAAGGATTTTAGTTGAGCATCTGATTTAATGTTCAAAATACTCATTTCAACATTGTTATTTAATGAATAAGTGAACTGTGAACTAAGCCTCTGAGAGATTAGTTTGTTCACGTTCACCTAATCAGAATTAATATGAGAACAAGAATTTGACCCCCTCAATATACTTTAGTCTGATGCCTCTTTCCTTAATTAATATGCATGCTATCACCCTAACTATATTAACACCAATTTTCTGCTAAAGAAAGATAAAAAATTACTTCATTAAGTATGAAAAGAAGAATGAGAAGAGGAAATATGTGGTACCAAGGTAAGATCAGTATAGGCAAGCCAAGATGGGCCATTATAATAAAATCAATGGATCCAATACAATCAAAGAGAAGAAGGGAGATGAGCCACAAACAAATTTGCTGTCTGTTATTTTTCTCTGTTTAAAAAAAATTATCTGGGCTAGTCTGATTTTCACATCAGTTGGAGAAAGAAAGTTTAGGAAAAAAATAATCATTTTTAACTGTGAAAACAATGTCCAATAGGAACATTATATGAGGGATCTCCAGAAAGTATCTGGTCATGTAATATGAAAAATAGGAACATTTGTAGCGGGGGTTTTTTCCATACAAGCTCTTGTATTTTAGTAGACATGGAATGGATGTAGTTAAAGAAAACTAGGACAAAGACAATGAAAACTCTTAAGAGTTGAACTGCCAGAAGGGAAATGATGTCCCAGAAGACAAATGGGCAAAATATAAGACGACAAAAAAAAAAAAAAAAGGAAGAGAGAAGCCTGGAGGCAGAGAAAAGAGCCTGGGTACCTTTAAAGAATAGAAAGTGTAGAAAAAACAACAACAACAAAAAAAAACCTGATATGATTAATTTAAAAAAAATAAAGAAAAAAACATGATGTAACTAGAATTCTGAAAAATGGCAGACAATGAGAAAATATGATATATTTGAATGTCCAAATAAAAACATATTTAAATTGTAAAAATAGATTCACAAATAATTTGCTTACAAAATCTGAAATAATTTTAAAAACCAATTTACCTTTTTTTAAAGATGATTTACATGAGGTGAAAAAATGCATGCTAAATGATTTAAAAAAAGGCAAATAAATTTTAGACAGGCATTTTTAATATGTCATGTGAGTGGGCTCGACAAGATGACAAATGGAAAGGATATCCCTAAAACTTATCCTGAAAATACAATTAAATGGCCACTTGGTATCCAACATGGGAAACTCTGAGTGTCACAGTGACAGCTGAGAGATCCATGCATCACAAGAAAACACCTGAAGGTGACAGAAAGGGGAGCAAGCGGAAGCAAAGGAAGGGAGCAGAGAAGGAATGTGACCTGATCTGACCATGGCTAATTGAAGGAACTAGTAAGCAATCAGGGAGAAGCACAAAACTGGGGAAGAGAAGTCAACCAGTGATAAGAGTGGAGGCCAAAGTGCTGGGAACCCTGCCAGACCAGGGGGAGCTGACCTAGCAGCAGCGTGTTAGAAACATAGTCTGGGAGCTATGTCCAGGTTGGCACAGAAGTTGAGCAAGACATCTAAACTGCCTTAGGTGAGAATAGGGCCCCCAGCTGCAGCTAGCAGTCAGAGCTTAAAATCACTGCCAAGAGCTATTGCATGGAAACGAACCGCTGAAACACGGTCTTGCATAAAATGCAGGCTCAGGTGAAGGAAGAAACTTTAAGTTGGTGACACTTGCCTCAACGAACATGAGCAGCCTCAGCTTGCATCCCAAAAGTCTCCCCCTTCTTCCCCAGCTTCCCCAATAAACTATAGGAAGTGGAGTGCCTGCTGACCACCCTGCCCCCAAACACTGGTAGAGACCTGAGATACAGCTTAAACACTACCCTCTCTCCTTAAACTTGCCTCCCACACCACTTGGTGTCTGCTCTGCAACAAGACACCACAAAAGTATGAATCAGGAAGAGAAAGAGATCTCCTTGGTAATGTCAGAGGCAAAGCCCTCATGCTGAAGAAAAAGAACACAACAATATGATTACATTAGGATTCAAAGCCACTCAGCAAGAAGATGAAAAATCTCTGAAAAGATTTCATAAATCTAGGAATTTATGAACTAAGTGACATAGAATACAAGGAAGCAGTTCTAAAGGCTCTCGGAGAAATGAAAACATATTGAAAGAACACCAGAGCTGAGATGAGTGATCTCAGAAAAATAATTCTTGAACAACAATAAGAAAAAACATTTTAACAAAGAAATTCAAATTATAAGGAAGAATGAAATAGAAATTCAAGAGAGAAAGATGTGAGAAATGAAATAACTGCCATAGGAAACAGGGCCAACCAGATGGAGAAAAGAATTAGTGATATTGAAGATTGGAACATGGAAATAATTCAGAAAGAAGATAGGGACGACAGTCAAAAGGATTGAAAAACTTTGCAAGAACTATCTGACTCCATTAGAAAAAACAGGATTAGAATAATAATGCATATTAGATGAGAATTTTCCTAACCAATGAAAAGATCTGGAACCCCAAATTCATGAAGAAAATAGGCCCCATAGCTACCTGGACCCCAGCAGATCTGCTCCAAGACACATTATATTAAAGATGTCAAAACCAAAGACAAAGAGACAATTTCTGAGGCAGCCAGATGAAAAAACCTATAATCTTTAAAGGAAAACCTATCAGGCTATCATCAGAATTCTCAGTAGAAACTTTACAAGCCAGGAGAAAGTGAAATCAAATATTCAAATTATTAAAGGAGAGATATTTCCAGTAAAAAATAAATTATCCAGCAAAATTACCTGCCAGATATGAAAAAGGAAAAGGACCTTCTCAGACACACAATAGCTGAGGGAATTCTCCAGCATGAGGCCAGCATTTCTAGAAATACTGAAGGAGGCTTTTCCACCTGAAACAAATGATCAGAATAAATAGAATGGAGTTGGGACAACAACAACAACAAAAAATTTATAAATGAAAAAGTAATGGCCATAGGAAATTCTCATATATTAATCATCACTCTAAATGTTAATGGACTGAACTCACCAATAAAAGTAATTTGATAAGACACAGAGTAGCAGACTGGATTAAAAAACAAAACCCCATCTATATGCTGTTTCCAAGAGACACACCTCAGCTTTAAAGATAAACACAGACTCAGAGTGAAAGGATGAAAAACTATACTCAAAGCAAATAGTATCCAGAGAAAAGTAGTATTTGCCATACTGATATCTGATGAAACAAACTTCAGGTTTAAAGAGATAAGAAGAGCTGAAGATGGACATTTCATAGTGATAAAAGGGACAATACAACAACAAAAAGACTTGACACTAATTAATATATATGCTCCCAATCAAGAAGCACCAAAGTACATGAAGCAACTAGTAACAGATCTGAAAGAAAAACTGACAAAAACACAATCATTGTAGGGGACCAAAACACCCCTTTAAGAGCTATGGACAGATCATCTAAACAGAAAATAAATAAGAAAATATTTGCTTTAAATGATGCATAACAGTAATTGCAAATAATTGATATTTACAGGACACTTTATCTGGCAAAAAAAAAAAAAAAAAGACTATAATTTCCTTTCCAGGGCACATGGAACATAGGCTAGGACACAAAACTATTCTCAGCAAATTGAGTAAGATTGAAATCATACCAAGTGTATTCTCAGACCACAAAGCTCTGAAATTGGAGGTTAACTGCAAAAAGAAAGCAGAAAAAAATCACATACATATGAAGAATAAACAACATCTTATTTAAAAATGACTGGATCAAGGAACAAATAAGAGAAGAGATTAAAAAATACATAGAAACTAATGATAATGAAAATACAACATATCAAAATTATTAGGACACAGAGAGAGAAGTAATAAGAGGGAAACGTATATTATTACAAGCCTATCTTAAAAAATAAGAAAAATCACAAGTAAACATCTTAACATCACATCTTAAAGAACTAGAAAAATTAGAACAGAAAAAAAAAACAAAGTCAGCAGAAGGAAAGAAATAATAAAAATTAGAGCAGAGCTAAAAGCAAAACAGAAAGACAATAGGAAAAACTAGTGCAACAAACAGCTGATTCTTTTAAAAAATCAAGAAATTGGCAAAGCCCTGGGTATACTTAAAAAGAAAAGGAAATAACACAAAATAAAAAATTAGAAATGAAAGAAGAGAAATTACCACTGATACTACAGAAATACAAATGATTATGAGAAAATATTATGAAGGGTTTTATGCTACTAAATTTAACAACCAGAGAAAAATGGACAAGTTCCTAGAAACATATAGTCTACCCAGATTAAACCAAAAAGAACTGGATAATCTAAATAGACTGATCAATGGTAAAGAAATTGAAATCATTATACAAAACCTTCTGAAAGGCAAAAAGCCCCAGACCAGAGGGTCTCACCAAAAAAATATTACCAACCCTTCAAAGAATAATTAATGCCTATCCTCCTCAGACTCTTCCAAAAGACTGAAGATGAAGCAATACTCCCTAACTAATTCTACAAAACCAACATTACCCTAATACCAAAGCTTGGTAAAGACAATACAAAAAAAAAGGGGGGGGGAACTATAAACCAATATTTATAATGAACACAGATGCAAAAATCCTAAACAAAATATTAGCAAATAGAATACAACAATGCATGAAAAAGATTATACTCAACAATCAAGTGGGATTCATCCCAAGAGCACAAAAGTGGTTCAACATATGCAAATCAATCAATATGATACGTCACATTAACAAAATAAAAGACAAAAACCATATGATTATATCATTGATGCAGAAAAAGCATCTGACAAGATATAACATCCATTTATGATCAAAATACTGATTAAAATGGATACAGAAGGAAAGTATCTCAAAGATTTTCCAGCATGATAATAAGAATTTTAAAAATAAGCCAGACAGAAAAAACCAAGAACCGCATGACTTCACTCATATGTGGAATATAAAACTGAAACCAATAAAGAAAAAAAACAAACAAAGAAATAAAAGAACTCATGGACATAGTCAATATTTTAGTGGTTAATTGGAGGCAAGGGGGCAGGGGGTGGGAGGAAAGGGTGTGGGTAGGAGACGAGGGATGGGGAGCCAGTTATATAATGACGGAAAGAGAAATCACACTAAGTGATGAACATATAATGCAACATCTAGACAACGCACTGTAGAATTGTACATCTGGAACCTATGTAATTTTAACTAACTAGGTCACCCCAATAAGTCTAACAATAAAAACTTTTTAAAGAAGTCATGTAAATGACACTATTCAATAAGTTTAATTATCAAAATTTAATCTTTACTTTTGACTGTGAAAAATATAAATAACAAAAATTACTATTTTATCTATTTTTAAGTATGTAGTTCCAATGCATTAAGTATTTTCAAATGGTTTTCAGGTATTATCATATATATCCAGAACTTTTCTTATGTTACAAAAAGACAAGCTTTTTAGTTACATGTTTTACAAACTTATATGCATATGCATACTTATGTCATTTGAGGATTGTCACTAAGATCCCCAACTCTTTATTACTAGGCCCAATTTATCAATTTTTCTTCTATTTTCCCACTTAAATATACTGACTTACTTTTCTTAGATGTTATATATATATTTTAAACAAACATATGAATAGGTAGAAATTAAAGTAAAAAGTAGGGAAATATTCATGTTTGTATGGAAATAAAATAGCCATTAAAATTAACATTTGAAATATTAAAGAGCTAGAGTACAAACTGATTGTGGGTTTATCAAAACTTATCTGATACAACATTTTGATATATCTTTGTTAATTAGAATTCTTTATAATAGCAAAAAGAAAAAATAATAGCATCAATGAAATTTCTGAAATGTTTGGCTCCATTATTTTTTTAAAAATTTTAAAGGCAAGTAACGTTATGGACTTTAAACCAAGCAGTATAAATAGCATATTGATTTTCTCTGTACATGAGGCTTTCTATTTATCATTAGAACTAATCCTTTCCAGATCCTTATTTCAGTAAACCTCACTTTCACTGAGGATTGCCTAAATATGCCTGTATATTTTGAATGACACTTATTTAATTTTAACAATTTATGCTGCTTTTTAAAAAACTAAGGTCTGTAAATTCATCTGCATGAGCAGATCTGTGTTGACAATTTAATCAACATAAAAACATCTGACTTGGAAAATTTTAATTATTATTTCTCATTTGGCATGAATTCTGTTTATGTAAGACATCTTACATTATCAAAGAATAATGAGCATAAACAATAAACATAACAATCTTCATTATTCTTTATTGTTCCTTCTGTGTTCAAAAATAGGTAACAGCAATCATTTCACATTCCACTCCAGTGTATTTGAGTCTCTATTTTTGAATATATAAGTATAAAGAACTGCCTCAGTTTAACACTTCTGTTGTAACTACATTAAAAAAACAAAAACCATTTACATGTCTTAGGAAATAAAGCAGTATGAGAAATGACCCTTTACCTTAACTATAAATATGAAAATATAATCATTTTAAAAGTCTAGTATGCTAATATCAAAATTAATGCTTTGTGTCGAAAAGAAACTGTTTCATTGCTAGTTTAGGAGTCTGCAAAGATGACCCAGAAAACATTTTTACAAAAGATGGAAAGCTACATTCCAATTCTGTGATTATAAAAATAACAGGGCTAACCTGTTACTAATACAATAAAGAGATTCCAGTTTAGCATTAAGGAATCACTGTGTGAGGTTATGAGGATTTGCAGAGTGCCAAGTTGTAAGAGGTTAAATCACAGCTATTCCTTTCAAGATTTATAAGTTGTGCTTGAAAAATTAAATCTAAAAATGTATTGAAAAAAACTTGGGGAATTTTCAGGGTTACATAATATTCACTAATAAGAGTTAAATTAGGTAAATGAGATACTGGTCTTTGGATAGTTATATAAAACCAATACAGAAACTATAAACATGTACATATGTCAAATATATGCTTTCTAATCTTAAGTAATGACAGACTTTAAACTCCATATATTTTAGGCATTTTATAAAAGTAGGTGCATGCAGAAAAGTGCACATGTGCATGTACATATAAATAAATCTCCAGGCCTCCAAAATAACAAAATTTCTATACTTAACAATAAAAGTTCTGAAAATTTTTATGATATACTCTGTGGATATATTCATCCTTTATAAAAAACATGTATTTTTATTAAAAAATGTATATAAATGTAAGGTAAAAATAAGATAAACATTGATTTTGATGTTTAAATTTTTTCCACACAGGTTTCAAGCTTTTCCTAGTACAGACAGACTCACACAATAGACCTGGGTGTTCATGTGTGCGTGTGTGTGTGTGTGTATGAATGGCAAGATTCTTTCCAGTTTTTTGTTGTTTTTTGATATTTATTTTATTGAGTTTCACCATTGTCAAGACTTCTGTATCCTCCAGCCATTATTCTGGATTTAGTTACAGAATTTCATTTTTACTTTAAGTGGCATAATCATCATTAAACTCTTGTAAGAAGATACTCCAATTCATTACTTTTTAAGATAACATGTTCTCATATATATTTTTAAAACAACTTATTTTTTGAAGTTCAGCTTCAGTTTTACTAAAAAAATTATAATTTAAAATTCTTATTATCATGCTGGAAAATCTTTGTGGAGCATAACTATTTGAGTGACAACTGCATATTAACAAGTATTTGTAATTCCTCTAAAATAAGAATGGTCTAGGTTTAACATAGTAATATAAAACTACTTATAAGAAACAATAAAAAACTTTTTAGTATTTGTAAAAATTTTACTTCTTTTAATACATTTTAATATACTGAGCATGACATTTTAAAAGAATAAAAAATAGACAATAAATGTTTTACTTCCCATCCATTTATTTTTCATTCTTACATTAGTTACAAATAAAGATAATATAAAATGCAAAATCTTAATTAAAATATTTTCTCTCTACAAAGTTTCAACTCTTTATGTAAAATACACTGGTATATTTATTTTCTATTTAATATACTCCATTATATAATAATTAAAAAGTTATACCCAATTAAAATATTCTGTATACTAGCTATGAGAGCTATCTGGAAAATATCCAGCCATGTAATATAAAAAAATAGAGGCAATTATAGATGAAATATTTTTCTGGATAGCCTTCCATATCTGATAAAATCAAGTCATAATTATATTTTTAAAAAATACCATATGTAATTTGACATAATACATTTTATATTTATAGATTAATGTGTTAGAGTTTAAAATATAGTTTTATTTTCAAACTTCCTTTTTTAATGAAAATATCAATTACTTAAAATAGTATTATCATTCCCCAGTACTTTTGCAGTATAAAGAGTATTATGATAGTTTCAATTGAAACTTAAGTTTAATGTTCTACCAATAATAAGGATGTAATATAACAGCCTAATCCTTATTTATAGAAAAAAATAACATGATATAAATCAGTATAGTTTAATGTTATTAAATTTTCATTCTTTGAATATAAGTAATCAATGCATCATGTATAGAGAGCCTTTTAATTCTTATCTGACTTATCACAGAGCTCAGTAATTTAACTCTTTTGCTTATAACTCACTGCAGTTAAAACTGTTTATAATAAAACATAATTATATATAAAAAATTAAATGCATATAATCTATTTTATTTATTTATTTATTCTACTCAGTGTTCTGTTAATCTTTATTTTTAACTTTTTCATTACATAGCTAATAGTTTCTCAATATATTTGATGCACTTTAATTCAGAAAATGTTGATGACCCATTAGCTACACTGGATGGTAAAGGAATGAAATTGATATTTTTTGAGTAACTATTAATACTATATCCTGGTTGCTATATTAGATGATTTATTCTTATTATATCAACTAGTATTTTAAAATAATCCAGGGAGTTTTGTATTATCATACTAGGAAGATGCCATTACACCATCCTGTCTGATCACAAGGGGTAATAGTGATATCTCATACAAAGAAAATAAGGAAAGATACAGTGAATGATGTTATGTAGTGAGCTAATGTAAATTTATTTTTAAAAGAGATAGTAAAATACATTGAGCAATGACACCAAACACTGGTTGAGTGAACAATAAGTGGACCACTTTGTTGTCTGTGTGGCCATGAAAAATAAATTTTTCTATTTTGTGCAAATGTTCAGGACTAAGCATGACCCTCAGGGGCAAATTAAAAGTAAAGGCAGGTGAGCACATTTGCTCTCATTTTTATATATATAAAGAATTGATAGGAATTTCATACCATCTCCCGATAAAATAATAGCTGTTCCCTCTTACAAAATTCCGATTAGACAGACTCTAATGTAAAAGAATATATATATATATATATATATATATATATATATATATATATATATATGTAATTCTAGACATTGAAGACATGATCAGAATCACTTGATTATAACTGAATTTCTTTTCTTACTGAGTAAATGAAGGTTAGTAAATTGAGGAATTCACTAAATTATTATTTAAAGCAATGGAGTAACCAAAATGCAGTTTTAGCACATTTCTTAATAAAAATCATATTGAGAAAAACCACAAAAGATGAATTAGATTTGTTATTAAGAAAACTGAATCCATTATAATATTTTAATGTCTTGAGTGAGATGCCTAAAATTATGTTTCAACTAAAATGATGATCAATGACAAGGTTGATAAATTTCTTAGATTTTAGAAAAAAGCACTTTAAGGAGCATAGCAAATTGGTTGAAATACTGATTACTTTTAAAATTTATTATCACAATTTCAATAAACTATAAATGTAGAATCTAAGAATTAAGGTAACTTATTTATCTCAGGTATTCCTTCAAATGCCACCATAATTTATACTCTAAAATATATAGAATAATTTAGCAAATACATTTTGGGATACATACCAATATATTTCTATTTTACGTGTTTCCTAAGTCCTGAGAGTAAAACACAGAGGGTTGTCTGGAAAAATTCCAGCCATAAATGCCTCTATTTTTCATATTACATGACTGAATACTTTCAGGACATTTCTTGTATATCAGGATGATAAGATAATAAGTATGAGGAGAAGTAACAAAATGGCAGTGTGAGAGGGAACCTTAAAAAAATCTCCTGGAGATTAAAACAAATAAAACATCTATTATATTATTCAACTAAGGACTGCCTACACAAAGCACAAACACAGCTAAGAGATCTGCTAATCACATCCAAGTACCTGCAGGTGGGCAAAGAGGGTCAAACAAAGGGCCCCTGCTTGGAACTCTACTGCTGGGGGAGGGAAGAGGAAGTGGGTGGTGGATGAGCATTTTGTACCTCACTCAGTCTGTGGGACAGAAAAAAGGAGAACCAGAGGCAGGGGCCATGAGACACTAAAACCAACGAATTTGTCCTCCAAGAGGTGCAGACCAGGTGCTGTGAAACCCACTGCTTGACTTTAGCGATGGGGCAAACTGAATACAGAAAAGCAAATGCCAGCAGTGCCCCCAGCACTCGTCCCAGGATCAGGTGAGGAACAAAGGTGCTTGTCATCCTCTCCCACCACCCTGCCAGATCTCCGCCCCCACCTTCTTTTGCCATCAGGAGTGAGTGCCAGAAGAAACTAAAACATTGAGTGTTGGGTTAAGGAGCATGATATTTTCAAACAAACAGAGAGGCTGCCATCAGGAATAAACACAGAAATACACCTGAAAAGAAAGGAAAGCAGAAAACTACAAAATACAAGATGGAGGAAAACAACCCATCAGAGACAGAGCTCAATACCATGATTATAATGATGCTCAAACAACTTAATGAAAATTTCAACAAAATGATAACAAGAATAAAAAAGGACATAGAGACAATAAAAAGGGACCAGAGATGAAGATTACAATAAAGGAAATAAAGAAGGGAATACTCATAGAAGGTGAGCATCAGTGATTTGGAAGATAAAGTAACAGAAAACACCCAATCAGAACAATAGAAGAAAGAATTTAAGTAAATGAAGATAATATAAGGTTTCTTTGGGACAACACACCTGTAAAAACATTCATATCATAGGGGTCCTAGAAGGAATAGAGAGACAACAAGGAATAGAGAACTTATTTGAAGAAATAATGACTAAAAATTTTTCTACCTGGTGGAGGAAATAGACATATAAGGACAGGAAACACAGAGTCCCAGAAAAGATAAGCCCAAACAGGCCCACACCAAGACACATGATAATTAAAATGGTAAAAGTTAAAGACAGAGAAAATTCTAAAAACCAGAGAAATGTAAATAGTAACTTATAAGTGGACACCCATACAACTCTCAGATGATTTCTCATCGGAAACTTTGCAGGCCAGAAGGGAGAGGCAGAAAATACTCAACATGATGAAAATCAAGGATCTACAGCCAAGATTAATGTATCCTGCAAGGCTATCATTCAACACTGAAGAACAGAAAAGAGCTTCCTAGACAAGAAGAAGCTGAAGAAGTTCATCACCACCAAACAAACAATACAAGGAATGTTAGAGTTCTTAAAGACAGAAAAAGAAAAAAAAATTATAAATGATGAAATGGCAATGGCTACATGTCTATCAACAGTTGCATTCAAGTTATTTAGATTAAAGATTTAAATTAAAAGAGATAGAGAATATTGTACTGAGTGGAGCAATAAACAGAGGAACACAGATGCAAATTCACTTTGCTTAAGATGAAGTTCAAAGAAGAAATAAATGAGTGGAACAGGAACAGATCCATAGATCTAGAGAACATTTAGTTTATTGTCAGATGAGAGGGGGATTGGAATATTGGGTAAAATAAGGGGAGGGGATTGGAAAGTTCAGTTTGGTTGTTACAAAGTAATAGTAATGGGGTATAGAGCATAGCATTGGAATATGGTAAATAATGTTTCAATGAATGTGTGTGGTGCCAGATGGGTACTGGATTTGTGGGGGTGATGGGAAGAGGGCAAGAGGAGAGGGTGGAAGAGGGGAAACAGTGAAGAAATACAAAATCATAGTCATTAAATAGTCACAGGGATGTAAACTGCAGTGAAGGGTACACAATCAATGTTATAATAACTATTATACATATGGTGGCAGATGGGAACCAGATATATTGGAATGAGGATTTTGTAAGTTATATAAATATCTCATCACTATGTTGTACACCTGAAACCAATACAAAATTGTATGTAAAAGGTAATCGAAAGAAGATAATAATAAATATTATTTATTTATGTAAGATGATAAGACAATAAGTATTATTTATAAAATGACTATAAGTCATCCAAATCTTACAATACAAATTTATTTCCAAAATTTCATTAGGTAATAAATAACCACTATGGACACTGGAAAATTTTGCTGATAAGACTCTGAAGGAAAAAAGAAAATTTATATGTTAAGACAGAAAAAAGGAAAGTTACTTTCAGGTAAAACATTTAGTTATATATAGAAAATATTAAGAATTTTGCCATCTTGTTCATATTATAATGTACTGAGTATAAAAAATTATCATTGTGATGTTAACTTGAAGCATTTAGGTGATTTCTGTAAGTACCAATAGTAGAAAAAGCTAGGAAATACTATTAGCTTTATCCATGTTGATTTTGACTATTCTAAGTGGATGAATGACTCTATGAATTCTAAAGATTAATATAGGGCTTTTGTTCCCTTTTTGTCAATCAATCTCTCATCATTCTGTTCCAATAAATTCAACACTGTTAAGAAATAGATGTGTTCCCCCAATCACTTGCTCTTTGGGGTTTAACTTTTTCTCTTGTTCCAATTCTGTTAATTATCTTTAGAGTCTTCTATGGTTATCACTAGTTTTTAACATTACTTATATCCATAGATTGTATAGAAATATCATATATTGCATATATGTAAAAATATTTTACACATTTTCCTGAACACATTCTTAAAAATATTAATTTCAATATAACCTGTAGAATTCATATCACTTGCACTTCAAGTCTACTACTCAAATATACTATATTTTTCTTCTCATCTTTTAAACACAGTATATCTTTGCAAATATCAAATATTTGATTACTCTGGGCAGCCATCCCTAATGAAGGCTCATATCTATAATTAGTTATTCTACTATATAACTCTTAAAACTAAGTTCAAATGTTAATATCAAATCATTTCAAGAACTATAAAAGAAAAATAGATTTATTTTAAAAAGGCTTTAGAATTTTAGGCTTTCTATGATTAAATAATATTTATCATGTTAATTTTCTAAGTATAGGTAAATATTCTGACATCTTTTAGGGTTTCACTCTTATTTTCATGGTTATATTTAAGATATATATTATTTTCATAAACAATGCTCATTAAACAAGTATTTATTGGCCTCCTATAACATACTAGGTATTGTTCTAGATATAGAATTTATAGTAGTAAACCAGATAAGCCTTGTTATCTTTATATTTTTAAGAAGTTTTCAATATTTACTTATCTGGTGTATGCCTTTATAGTTTGATATTATAATATCATCAATAACCTCAAGATTAAGCTAAGGTCTTCAAACATAAATTTCTAATATATTTATTTTAATTTATATTTGTTTCATTTTAAATATACAGTCTCTCATGACACATCTTTTTAAAATACATATCAAATAAACATAGTTTTTAAAAGCAAGAAAAGAACAACCTCATTGCATATGACTACAAAAATTAATAGTGGTGCAAAAATTATGCACAGCCAGCAAAACTAGCAAAATTAATGTGCTGATTCTAACCAGATTTTCAAAAATGCAAATACTGCAGTTTTTATCTCAAACAGTTAAAGAGATAAATTTCAGGAGGAGAGCAATCCTTTTTTTCTTCATAGAAGTAATAGTAAGCTTAAATAATTTTTGACACCGAAATATTTGTTACAGCAAAATATCAAGAAAGTATCTGTTAAAGACTTTGTATTTCCTTCAAAAAGATACACGTTTTCCAAATATGTTGGACATAGGTAAATATTTATAAGACCATTATGGTTCACATTATTTGCAAATACTACTGACCTTATTAGCAGGAGCATATAGTTCTCCATAATACATTTTACAACTTAACTACTTAACATTTATTAATTTACTTATATTTGTGTATGAGATGGGGAATCTAATGTTAAAACTGATTACAAAAAGAAAATTGGTTACAAATTAGAATCTAAGGTAATAATTATTAAACATGCTACAAGAATATTTTAAAGGAAGCTTCTTCTATATAACAAAACAATAAATCAAATAGCTACTGTAGGCTTCATAATTGGTCACACAAGAGGCCTTGGGTGTGCAATAAAATTCAGACTTTACTGGAGCTAAAAACAAAAGGAATTATCTCCTTTTAAGTTTACAGTCATATGAGAAGGATACTTCTATGTTTATAGTTTAAAAAATTATTTGCTCAGATTTTGGTATGTAATTTTGTACATAAAGTAACTTTTTAAATTATGAACTATAAACTGGTAGAGATCAAAACAAGATTAATATTTTAATAAACTTTTATACAGAAGAGGAAAAAAGAGCCAGAACATGAAATATATACAATATTAAGTTAAAAAATCAAGAGGTAAGTCTCTTCCTCTGAAAATGTAATTTGTGAACTAAGTGATATAAAACTTGTGGTTTGAGAAGGCTAAGTTCAAAAAGTAAAAGAAAACAAGACAATATAAAAACAAATAAAATAAAATTAATTTAAAAATTCTTTAAAACTTTAAGTGAAAATAAGATAAAATTAAATTTTATTTTAATTACATATAAATGGAAAGCTAAACATAAAGATTGGAAAAGTTCTCAATATGTAGGTGGCTGCTGAGGTAGTTGAACAAATGAAGACACATAAGGATTTTCTGTCTAAAGTTTATCTAATTGAGAGAGTAGAGATGTAGAGATTATGAAAGATTATGTCTATGTCTATGCCTATATTTATGTCTGCATAGATAGATAAATGATAGATGATATGTGATAGATAAATAGATGGATAGATAGATGGATAGATGATAGATGTCATAGAAACTTAAACATATGTGAATAATGAAGATGTGGTGTGATAAGAACCAAGTATTTTGAAGGTTTAATGATAAGCATTGAGGAAGGGGTTAATATATTCATATTAGGCAGATAAATAGTAAGAAATATTCTCCGGAAGGGATGGGAATGTGGAGAAAAATAAAAATACCTTGAGAAATTTTTTTTTAATTCAGCAAGAATTCAGTTAGTGGTATTTTATTTTTCATTGAGGTAGGTCATCTATCGCAAAGAAAAAGGATAACAATGAGGAACTAAAGTTGAGGACAGTTTGCAAGGCTTCTGAGAGAAATTTGAAGTCTGTGAATACTGCAAGACTGCTGTTTATTCTATAGTTGTCACCTGAAATATTTTCTTCTACAAGAACATGATAATGTCAAGAACTATTATATAAACCTAGGAAACATTTTCTATATTGATCAATAGTTTTTAATACTGTGGTTTAGAAAATGATATCACTTCAAATGTACAGATTAGAACTCAATACCTTGTTTTTTTCTTTTTAAGAAAATGGATGAACAAGACATTTACATTTTGGAAGTAAATATATACCTACATTCTTCTCACATTAAATACAACTAAAAATCTAAATAAAATATGTGAAATAACTATTTGAGACATCTCTAACATAAATAAGTAGCGGGTTAAGTAAAAGCATCAAAATTCAAAGGGCTGAAGAAATGGTAAATTCACTTTTCCCCCCTCAGGTTTTCACTTGCCTGAAACTAAAAATTTCGGAGAGTGAGGTACCAGAGAAACAATCTAGTTCTATGTTGAAAAACAGAAAAAGAAACTCCTGAACTCAGAGAGAGTAGAAAAATTTTCCCATCTTTTTTCTTTCCTTTTTCTGCTTTACTGGTATCCAATATCTCAGGCAATTCTATGCTGGCTATGACAGTGGCAACAACAGCTGCTTACTGCAGGGGCAGAAACTTTAAAAGTTGAACTTCTTTCTAGTTAAATGGAGTTATGATTCCAAGAGAGTGGAATCAAACTCATTGCTTTTTGTTTTCTTCCCTTTATCTTCTAGATTCTGCTCTACAATAACAGAAGTGAGTGTTATAGGCTATAGGACCTAACATTTCAGCCCCATCCAATCACAGCACAAAGAAGGTAACACAGAGACAAGAGATATGGAAAGCAAAGCTGTTTATGAATCTCTAGACTTGACACAATCTGCCTGTGTGTATATATGCCCCTATTTAGAATGTAAGAGACTTTGAAAACTGAGGTAATGAGTAGACCTCCACACTGATATAAGGTTGATTACTGGGTGACATTTACGGTAGAGTAGAAATAATAGCACTGCTTACAAACTAAACTCACTTTGGAATCATAGGCCCCCAGAATGTGGATTGGACCTATGTTGTGAAACAAACAAGGTCAAGTTACTAATGAAATGTACATATCAACATTCTTTATAGGAATTAAAAAAGACCTAGCTGCATGAAATGATATTTAAAATGCTAGGATATAATTAAAAATTTTAAGGGCATGAAAATCTCAATTTGTAGATAGAAATGTTGGCATTATCTAACAAAGATTTTAAATCAACTTTTATAAATAAATGTTCTGTCAAGCAATTGTAAAAACTAATGTTAAAATGTAAAGTATCAGTATAAAAATAAAGTATATAACACTGCCATAGATGGAAATCTTAAAGCTGAAATAATACAATTACTAAACAGAAAAGGAAAACTTACTGGATAAACTCATAATAGAATGGAAATAGCTAAGGAAAGAGTGAACTTGAAGTTAAATCAACAGAAATGATTCAATTTAACGATGCAGAGAAAATATATTTAATAGAAATGAACTATGAAACCATAATAAATGTTGTCAAATATGTATCATTAGAGTTCCAGTAGGAGAAAAGAAAAGGATAAAATTGTTAAAAAGTTTAAATAGGATGAAATATTCTGAAATTTGGTGAAGAACATAATTTTATGGCTCAAAAAACTTAGTGAACTCAGAATGGGATAAATTCTAAAAATGTAAATGCTGATACATCAAAATAAAATTGGTGAAAAGTTAAGAAAAAATATATAGCCATAAAAAATAATGCTATATTAGCTACAGGGGCATCAATGCTGAAGTGCTTTGGATTGGTCATTAAAAAGCATGCTGGCCAGAAGAAACTGGCATAACATTTTAAAGTCCTGAAAAAACAGAATTATCAACACCTAATTCTATAGCCAGCAAAAATATCCTTCAGGTATAAAGATTAATTAAAACATTCACTGCTTCACTGATGAAGAAAAACTCAGAGTATCTTTAGTGAAAAGATCTGCTCTAAAGAATTACCAACATAAGTTCTTCAAACATAAGCTATATGTCTTCAGAATCAATCTTGTATATTAGAAATAAATGAATAACAGCAATAAAAAGTAAAAATATGGTAAATATGTTCGACTATTATTCTTGAGTATTTTAAGTACATTTTCTGTTGAAAGCATAAAGTATACAATTATTAAGAAAGTTTTCAATGTGTATCAATATATTACATAATGTGATTTTATGTAATATATAGCAAAAAGATAAAAGATTAAAGAAATCTATATGGTAGTAAAGCTTCTCCATTACTAGTGACATGATATAATATTGGTTCTAAGTAGATTGTAGAAAAGCAACTATATATTCTGCAATCCTTTAGAGCAGCCATGAGAAAAAATGTAAAAAGAGATATAGCCAAAATTATACCAGAAAAATTAATGTGAAATGCTAAAATATGTTCAAATGAAGCAAAAGAATACAGGAAAAAATAAATAGAAAAAGAAAATAGAGGAAAGGAAACTCAAACTAGGTGGTGAACTTATACAACAATTGACAACACAGTGTAGAATTGTACACCTAGAACCTATGTAATTCTTGGTAACAAATGTCACCCCAATATGTCTAACAATAATAAAAAAATTAATCGAAAAAGAAAATACAAAGGGAACATACAGAAAACAAAAGATCGGCATACTTAAACCCCAATATATTAATAATATAAATCAAATATTAAAATTGTAGAACAAACACAGCAATAGTTTACATAGTGCATTATTATAATTATAAATGGTATAAATGTGCATGATATATATATTAAATATATTAAGTACTGATGGTTTAAACACATGAATAAAAAATACAGAAACTAACAGAATGAATTTAAAAAGTAACTACATGCTTTTTACAAAAAATTGACTTCAAATAAAACAAAATAGAAACCTACATAAAAATATCCCTCATGAACTTAGTTTAAAAGTAAAAGCATAACTCATTAGCAGGCAAATGTCAATCAGAGAAAGGTGGTAAAGTTATATTACTATCAGATACAGTAGATTTCAGACAAAAGTAAATTACCAAGGGCACAGACAAATATTGAACATCAATAAACTGAGCAACTCAGCAAGAGGACATAGAAATCTTGATGTACTTATAATCTACATAACTTCAAAATAAACAAAATAAAAACTGAAAAAACCAAAAAGAAAAATACAAAAATTTAAAAGTACTGATAAATATTTCAACGGTTGCTTAGTAATAGATGAAATTAGTTGATAGAATATTAGCAAATGTTTAGAACTGAACACCATCAACCAAGTGGATCTAATTGACATTTATAGAACTCTATACTTAACAAAATAACCAATTTTTTACAAGTGCATGTGGAATATTTACTAAGATAGACCATATTTTAGTTCTTATATCAAAACATAACTAAAGTAAAACTCTATATAATCATAGAAAATATATTTTAATACCATATTGAATTAAAGTAGAAACCAGTATATACAAAAGGATAAGAGAAAAATCACCTGATGTATAAAAGTAAACATTATGTCTCTGAACAACCTGTGTGTAAGGATAAAATTCCCAAAGAAATTTAGGAAATAACTTCAATTGGACAAAATCAAAATATACCACATAAATATTAAAAGAATATAGCTAAAGGGAATTCTTAGAAAATTAATAGTTCCATACTTATATTAGAAAAAAACTAAAGATCTCAAAATAATCTACCCTCCTCCTTAATAAACTAAAAGACAAAGAGCAGTTACTCGAAATACAGACAAATAATTTAATAAAGATAAAAGCAGACATCAATAAAATTGATAAGAAAAGCAATGGAAGATATCAATGAGCTCAAAATCTGTTTCCTTAATAAGATCAATAAAATTTATAAACTTCTTAGAAAAATTGATTAAGCAAAAATTAAAAGGATGCAAATTATGAAAGTCAAGAATAAAAAAGCAATATTAAATAGATATTAATGTAATACTAATACTAATATACTCCTATACACAACTCTATACACTATCAAATAACAGCCCAAATGAAACAGATAATCTGAATATATCTATTAGATAAACCAAATTTATAGTTTAAAAATATGCAAAAGAATATCTTGACAGTATATGGATTGGAAGACTCAAGTATTTTATGAAGAAATACTTCATATTCTACACAATCTCTTCTGCAAAGCAGATTATGAAAGAACACCCTCCTACTCATTTATTACTAAAACCAGACAAAGATAAAACAAAGGCGGGGGGGGTGAAATTCCATACCAATGTCCTTCATAAATTTAGACACCCAAAAATCCTCAACAAATGATAAAATATCAAATTCAGAAATATAGGCTGACTATATATGTGGTATGTATGTATATATGTATGCATGTATGGTTAACCTAGACTCACTGGGCTAAATGCAAGGTGTCAGTAGGCTAGCCATTTGTGCCATTTGAAATGGAACAGTCCCATTGTTTTCTGTCCCATTTAAAATAGTATGTCTGGTCAGCCTCGTATAAAAGGACAAGTCTATCATAACCAAGTGGGATTTATTCCAGGAAAATGAGGACTGTATAATATTTGAAAATTAATCAGTGTAACACACCATAATAACAGTCCGAAGAACAACAAAATGGTCATATGTATATCTAACATTATAAGTAATACGGAACTGAATGAATGTTTTGTTAACATGAAGAAAAAGGCAAGATTATTATTTCTTAATGCTCTGGTTCCACATAGTAATTAAAATCCTAGAAAGTGTAATAAGGCAATAAAAAAATACAAAGCATTTAGATTGTAAAGAAGAAAATAAAACAGTTTCTAATATAGGCATGATTGCCTATGTAGAAAATTCAAAGAAATCTACAGAAAAGCTTCCAGAATGAAAACAGGTTAGTAAGGTACAAGAAACATGTAACACATGAAAATTAATTTTATTCTATATGTGAACAATGTACAATTTGAAATATAACTTAAAAATAGTACTTATATTAGAGTGATCAAAAATTAAATAGACATAAATCTGTAACAAATAATGTGCTGCTTCTGTATACTGAAATAGAATATCAAAGAAGAACAAAATAAATTGTGAGACATACTATTTTATGTTCCTAGACTGGAAGGTTCCTCAATGGAAAATGTTAATTTCCCCAAATGGATCTATAGATTTAACACAATATAAAAATCTGATCAAATGCCAAGCATTTTTGTTCTGTTCCCTTTTTTTTGTTTTTTGTTGTTTGTTTGTTTGTTTTGTAGCTAGATACATTTATTTCAAAGCATACACAAAGGGGTAAAAAGTAGAACAGTCAAAACATTTTTGAAAAACAAAGATATTAAGACAAATACAGTTACTACAATCAAGACAATGGTATTGGGGAAAACAGTCACACAGATCAATAAAACAGAATGGAGAGTTTAACAAGATCCACCCAAATATGGTATTTTGTTTCTAATGAAAATAATAAAAAGATTTAATGAAAGAATAGTCTTTTTATTAAGCCTCATATCTTATAGATATATAATAACTGGAAATAAACCAAAAATCTAAATGTTAAAAGTAAAGTTATAGAACTGTTAGAGGAAAAAGCAGAGACAATGTTTATACAAGGTTAGGGATAGGGTTCTTAGACTTGACACAAAAATAACAACCCATTTTTTAAAAATTATTTATTTGTATATTTATTTATAAATATGGAATGCTTCATGAATCTGTGGGTCTTTCTTTACAAGGGCCATGCTACATGCTACCTAAGCAAGCACACAACACATTTTTTTTAAAGTACAAGATAAACTGATTCCATCAAAACAGTAAGAGTAACAACAAGTTTTGGTTTCTGAAAGCCACTCTTAAGAGATAAAAAGACAAGCCTACTATTAGCAGAAAATATTTGCAAATCATATGTCTGACAAAAGACTTCAATCCACAATATGCAGAGGTTTGCATTGTTATTAAATGTCCTTTAGTAAAGAAATTGAGATAATCGTATTTATTTATGCTATGCAAATAAAAATAATTTCAAATGGAATAATAATTTAAGAAAATATTATTTCAGAACATATGTAATTTACTATATCTTAAAACATTTCTTGAGGTATTTCTAAAATTAAATTTTAAAATATGACATGTATTAAAAAGCATACTCAAAATGGTAAATAATTTTATATAACTTATTTACCAATTTTATGTGAAATATTCCTTTCTGTTGGAGAATGATACTAAATTTTAGACAAGATTTAGCACTAGTTCACTTGTAAGATATAGCCACAACTCACTTAATGACCTACCTGTTTAAGGACTGTTTGGACTTACAATGAGTTCTCCAGCTCAGAGAACCCCTTTTCACAGTCTGTTTGAGCGTCAGTAATTCCCTTTCTCAGTCACCGTCTCCTTCCCACACTCAGTATTCCCTACATGAAGCATGTGCAATCACACAAGACTGTATTTTGCTTATAAATGTGGTGTCACATTATGATATCTATTGAAAAATACATATCTTATGATGCCACGACACACCATAAGACATTCTAACTTTAAGCTCCTGGCTTGTGGACCGATTCACAACGACCTAGTTGTAGAAACAGAACTCAGTCAGTTTTTCTTTTGTTAGAAATGAAAAACCATGTTTTTCCAACTCCTGGTTCATTCCTTTACTAAAATCTTCCTTCTTCCTTTAATTCTAAGACTCTGGGTTATTTTACTGCACTCAGTGAAAAGAGAGATTGATAGTTCTCCCACACTCACAATTAGGAGTGTCAAAAAAATCTTGACAAATTCCACTTCATGAGAAATATTTTTATGGCTGATATAAAAAATTTCCTAAACACATTATGAAAACTCCTGTACTTTACACATCTAACTTTTCAAAGACATTAATCAAAACCAGAGGAATTTAAATTTTAATACTAAATATTTTGTTCTAAATGATGAGCTTTTTACTTTTTCTTTTTTAGGAGAGAGAAAGTGAATATGCCATGACAGAGTTTTCCTAACTTCCCCAGGGATCAGAATTAATTCAACAATATTTTTTCAAACAACTCAATAAGGTGTCATATTTGTACAGTGCTGGCAACCTAAGCACACAGTGAAAAGCTTGCAAACTTAATTGTCAGATTTTGGGTACAATGACAACTCTGATGGCCATTCCAAAAAGAGTTCGTTCCAAAATTGCTTTGAAGGGTGGACTAAGTGCTGGCATTTGTATATAGCTTCCCAAGGGACCTACTTCGAAGGTGGCCATAGTGATATTCATCAATAAGGTATGTAGCACTTTTTCTAGGATGAGTTCACAAATTTAATTGACCTCGTATTACTCAACCATAAGAAAAGATGAGATACTGCCAATTACAACAACATGGATGGATCTACAAATTATATTAAGTGAATTAAGTCAGACAGAAAATGTTAAGAACTATATAATTTTCCACATATGTGGGATATAAAACTGAAATAAACAAATAAGAAAAACAAACAAACAAAAAATCATAGACACAGACAATAGTTTATCCACTCACAGGAAAAGGGGAATGGTAGAAGGCTATAAAAAGGATCTAATACATGGTAATGGAAGAACTTTCTCTGGGTGGTGAACAAACATGCAATATATAGATGATACATTATAGAAATGTACACTTGAAATCTATATAATTTTAGTGACCAATGTTACCCCAATAAATTTAATTTTTAAAAAACAGAAGTAAATTTTTATTTTTCTGTCCATTATTTTTGCCAGAATTATGATGTTTCCTTTAGTAACTGTTGTTGAAATTTTATTTTTTTGAAATAATATTTTTAACATGATCTGTATTAATTGGGTATTTGGGGGGAAATGCTTTTTTCCCAGTATTTTCAAAGTGCTATTCAATTTCATGACAATTGTCTTTTACATATGTACTATTACTCAATGTTATTAAAGTAAAAAACCTTGTTCTTATTTCCTAGCTACATGAAACATTGATTTAGTGCCTTGTAAATAATATATAACTAGTATAGATAAGGTTGTAGGATGATTAATGATATCTCTATAACATCTTGTTTTTGCTAGCAAAAATGTCTCACTTCACACACTCAGAGACAGACAGGGAACATTTGTTTCTTATGCAACCTTGACAGTTAAAATTATTGATAGTATTATATTTTATAATATTTACTGCTTTTCTGAACTAAGGCACATATAAACACTTATTATGTATGTGATCAGTAAGTAAAAAATAGTGTGTTTCAATTAGCATGTAAGGAACAATACTAAATTTCCTTTTTAATTAAATTTTTAATGGTGACATTGTTTAGTAAAAATATATAGGTTTCAAGTGTACAGTTCTATAATACTTCATCTATGTGTTGCATTGCATGCTTACCACCTAGAGTTAGTTTTTCTTCCATCAAAATATATTTGACTTCCCTTTCCTTCTCCATCAGCCTCTTCATCCTTTTTCCTTCTGGTGACTACTAAACTATTATCTGTGCCCAAGGGTTTTTGTTTCTTTATTGCTTTCAGTTTTATATGCCACATATAAGTGAAGTCATATGGTTATTGATTATTTCTGTCTCATTTATTTCACTTAGTATGATGATCTCAAGGACCATTCACATTGTTGCAAATGGTAGTGCTTCATCTTTTCTTATGGTTGAATAATATTCCATTGTGTATATGTACCACAGCTTCTTTATCAGTCATCTGCCAAAGGACACTTTGATTGTCTCATATCTTGGCCAACATGAACAATGCTGTAATGAACACCAGGGTACATATATTTTTGTAGGTAAAAATTTTCAAATTTTTGGGGTAGATACCCAAAAGAGGGATTACTGGGTAATTTGGTAACTCTATTCTTAATTTTTTTGAAGAAACTCCACACTGTTTTCCAAGTAGGTATACCAAGTTAGATTGCCATCAGCAATGTATGAGGGTTCCTTTTTCTCCACAACCTATTTGTCTTATTGATGATAGCCATTCTAACAGCTGTGAGGCATTCTCTCATTGTGGTTTGGAATTGCATTTCTCTAGTAGCTAGTGAACTTAAGCATTTTTTCATATTTCTGTTGGCCATTTCTATTTCTTTATGGGACAAGTGCCTGCTCAGATCCTCTGCCCCCTTTTTTAACTAGACTGTTTATTTGGTTTTTTGTTGTTGAGTTATGAGTTGTTTATATATTTTGGCTATTAGTGCTTATCAGATGCAATATTTGCAAATATCTTCTCCCATTTGGTTGGTTCCCTATTTGTTTTGTTGATGGTTTCTTTTGCTATCCAGAAGTTTTTAAATTTGACATAGTCTCATTCATTTATTTTTCCTTTTATTTCTCTTGCCTTTGAGTTCAAATTCATAAATTCCTCCCTGAACCTAAGATCTATAAGTTTAGTACTGATGTTATCTTCTACGCTATTTATTATTTCAGGTCTTATGTAGAGGTTTTTGATCCATTTTTGAGTTAAATTTGGTGTATGGTAACAGATTACAGGCCAGATTCACTGTTTTCCATATGACTTCCTATTTTTCCCAGCACCATTTACTGAAGAGGCTTTTTTTCACCTTTATTGTATCTTTTTCACTCCTTTGTCAAAAATTATCTCTCCATATATATGTGGGTTTATAATTCTGTTCCATTGGTCTGTTTCTTTGTTTTTCTGCCAATACCATGCTGTTTTTTTATGATTAAATTTATTGGGGTGATATTGGTTACGAAAATTACATAGGTTCCAGGTGTATAGTTATTCATTGTGTTGCATTGTGTTCTCAACATCCAGAATCATTTCTCCTTCCATCACTATATATTGGAATCACCCTCCCTCCTTCACCACCCCCATCCTCCCTTTCCCTTTGGCAACTACAAAATTATTATTTGAGTCTATTAGGGTATTTTTTTCTATTTTGATTGTCCTTTATTCTGTTGTTTACATTCCATGTATAAGTGAGATCATATGGTATTTGTCTTTCTCAGTCTGACTTATTTTGCTTAGTATCTATTAGTTCCATCCATGTTGTTGCAGAAGGTAAGATTTTATTACTCTTTATGGTCAAGTAATACTCCTTTGTGTAAATTTATCACAGCTTCTTTATCCAATTATTTATTAATGGGCATTTTGATTGTTTCCATATTTTGGCTATTGTGAGTAATTCTGCAACAAACATAGGGACGCTATTTTTATTATTGACATTTTGTAGTATAGATTAAAGTCAGAAAGTGTGATGTCTCCAGCATTTTCAGGATTGCTTTGGCAATTCAAGGTCTTTTGGTGATTCCATACAAGTCTGATTCATTTTTAATCTATTTCTTGAAATAATTATTTGTGGAATTTTGATGGGAATTGCATTACATCTGTATATTGCTTTGGGTAATATAGCAATTTTAACTATGTTGATTCTTCAGTTCACAAACACATATCTTTTCATTTCATTGTGTCTTCTTCAATTTCTTTTAATAGGGTTTTATAGTTTTCAGGGTATAAATCCTTCACGTCCTTTTTAATGATTATTCCTACATATTTTATTCTTTTTGTTGCAAATGCAAAAGGTATTGTTTATTTCACTTATTTTTCTGGAGTTTCATTTTTAGTATGTAAAAAAAAGCAATGGGTTTTTGCACATTGGTTTTGTAGTCTGGAACTTTACTATATTCCTTTATGTTTTTCTAATAGCTTTCTAAGGGAATCTTCAAAATTTTCTATAGAAAGGATTATGTCATCTGCAAAACGTGACAGTTTAACTTCTTCACTCCCAATTTGGATGCCTTTTATTTATTTCTTTTCCATGATTGATCTAGATAGAACTTCCAGTGCTATGTTAAATAACAGTGGTGGTAGGGCATATCTTTGTCTTATTTCTAATTTTAGGAGGAATGCTTTCCATTTTTCAACAATCAATCTGATATTAGCTGAGGGTTTTTCATATATGGCCTATACTATTTTGAGGTACTTTCCTTCTGTACGCATTTTATTAAGTGTTTTGATCACAATTGGATGTTGTATCTTGTTGAATGCTTTTTCTTCATCAATTGATGTAATAATACAATTATTTTTTCGTTTGTTTATGTGGTATATAACATTGATCAGTTTTCATATGTTGAACCATCTTGGTGCCCCTGGAATGAATCCCACTTGATCAAGATATGTAATCTTTTTAATGAATTGTTATATTTCATTTGCTAGTATTTTGCTTTTACTTCCCTTGCCTTTGATGTCAGGTTCATGAAGTCTTCCTTGAGTACTAGGTCTGTAAGTTTAGTACCAATGTCTTCTTCTATACAGTTTATTGTTGCAGGTCTTATATGGAGGTCTTTAATCCATTTTGAGTTAATTTTTGTATATGGAGAGAGTTCACAGCTCAGGTTCATTCTTTTGTATATGGTTTTCCAGTTTTCCCAGCACCACCTACTAAAAAGGCTGTCTTTTCCCCATTGTATGTTTTTTGCTCCTTTGTCAAAAATTATTTGTCCATAAATTTGTGGGTTTATTTCTGGGTTTTCAGTTCTATTCCACTGGTCTATATTTCTGTTCTTCTGCCAGTACCAAGCTGTTTTGACTACTGATGCTTTGTAATACAAATAGAAGTCAGGAAGTGTAATGCCACCAGCCTTATTTCTTTTATGTAGTATTGCTTTGGCAATTCGAGGTCTTTTATGGTTCCATATAAATCTAATAATTCTATTATCTATTTCACGAAAGTATGATTGTGGGATTTTGATGGGTATTGCATTAAATCTGTAGATTGCTTTGGGAAGAATGGCCATTTTAACAATGTTGAGTCTTCCTAACCATGAACAGGGGATATTTTTCCACCTCTTAAAGTCTGTTCCAATTTCTTTCAAAAGTATCTTATAGTTTTCTGTGTATAAGTCTGTCACATTCTTTGTTAAGTTAATTCCCAGGTATTTCATTCTTTTTGTTGTGATAGCAAAAGGAATTGACTCCCTCATTTCTTTTGCTGTGGATTCGTTGTTTGTATAAAGGAATGCTGTTGATTTTTGCACATTGATTTTGTATCCTGCGACTTTACTATATTCGTTAATTGTATCTAATAGTTTCCTGGTGGAATCTTTGGAATTTTTTATATAAAGGATCATGTCATCCGCAAATACTGACAATTTGACCTCTTCTTTCCAAATTTGGATACCTTTGATTCCTTTCTCTTGCCTGATTGCTGTGGCTAGAACTTTCAGTACTATATTAAATAACAGTGGTGACAGGGGGCATCCCTGTCTTGTTCCTGATTTTAGGGGAATAGGTTTCAGCTTTTCCCCATTCAGTATGACGTTAGCTGAGGGTCTGTCATATATGGCCTTTATTATGTTGAGATACTTTCCTTCTATACCCATTTTATTTAGTGTTTTGATCATAAATGGATGTTGTACCTTGTCGAAAGCTTTTTCTGCATCAATTGAAATGACCATATGGTCTTTATCTTTGATTTTGTTTATGTTGTGTATCACATTGATTGATTTTCATATGAACCATCCTTGTGCTCCCAGGATGAATCCTACTTGATCAGGATGTGTGATCTTTTTGCTGCATTGTTGCATTCTATTTGCTAATATTTTGTTCAGGATTTTTGCGTCTGTGTTCATCAAAGATATTGGTCTATAGTTTTCTTTTTTTGTGTTGTCTTTGCCAGGCTTTGGTATTAGAGTAATGTTGACCTCATAGAATGAATTAGGAGGTATTGCTTCCTCTTCAATTTTTTGGAAGAGTCTGAGGAGGATAGGCGTTAATTCTTTTTTGAATGCTTGGTAGAACTCGTTGGTGAAACCATCTGGTCCAGGGCTTTTGCCTTTAGGGAAATTATGGATAGTCATTTCAAACTTGTTGTTATTGATTGGTCTATTCAGATTATCCAGTTCTTCTTGGTTCAGTCCTGGCAGGCTATAAGTTTCCAGAAACTTGTCCATTTCTTCTAGGTTTGTAAATTTCATGGCATAAAGTCCTTCATAATATTTTCTTATAATCCTTTGGATTTCTGTGGTATCAGTGGTAATTTCTCCCCTTTCATTTCCAATTTTGGATATTTGTGTCCTTTCCTTTCATCCTTTGATTAGTCTCGCCAGGGGTTTGTCAATTTTGTTGACTTTCTCAAAGAACCAGCTGTTTATTATATTAATTTTTTCTATTGTCCATCTGTTCTCTAATTGATTTAGCTCTGCTTTAATTTTTATTATTTCTTTCCTTCTGCTGACTTTGGTTTTGTCTGCTCTTCTTTTTCTAGTTCTTTAAGATGGGATGCTAAGAAGTTTGCTTGTGATTTTTCTTGTTTCTTAAGATAGGCCTGTAATGATATAAATTTCCCATTAATTACCACTTTCGCTGTGTCCCAATAATTGTGATACATTGTATTTTCATCGTCATTAGTTTCTATACATTTCTTAATCTCATCTTTTATTTGTTCTTTTATCCAGTACTTTTTAAATAAGCTGTTGTTTAATCTCCATGTGGTTTTTTCTGCTTTCCTTTTACAGTTTATCTCCAATTTCAAAGCTTTATGGTCTGAGAATACACTTGGTATGATTTCGATCTTCTTGAATTTGCTGTGGCTACTTTTGTGTCCCAGCATGTGGTCTATTCTTGAGAATGGTCCATGCGCACTAGTAAAGAAGGTGTAGCCTCTTTTTGCTGGATGAATTGTCCTGTAAATGTCAATTATGTCCAATTGCTGTAATGTGTCATTTAGAGCTGTCATTTCCTTATTTATTTTCTGTTTGGATGATCTGTCCATGGCTGTTAGCTGGCTGTGTGAGGCTCCCACTATGATTGTGTATTCATCAGTTTCTCCTTTCAAGTCTGTTAGTAGTTTCTTTGTTTATTTTGGTGCATCCTGGTTGGGAGCATATATGTTGATTAGTGTCAACTCTTCTTGTTGTTGCATTGTGCCTTTTATCAATATGTAATGACCACCTTTGTCTTTTACTATCTTTTTTAACTTGAAGTTTATTTCATCAGCTATCAGTATGGCCACTCCTGCTTTTCTCTGGTTACCATTTGCTTGGAGTATTGTATCCCATCCTTTCACTCTGAGTGTGTGTTTGTCCTTACAGCTGAGGTGTGTTTCTTGGAGACAGTATATGGATGCATTCTGTTTTTTAATCCAGTCTGCTACTCTGTGTCTTTTTATTGGTGAATTCAGTCCATTGACATTTAGAGTGATGATCGATATGTGAGGATTTCCTGTGGCCATTCCTTATTTCTTTCTTTGTTTTTGTTTGTTTATTTGTTTGTTTATTTTTGTTTCTTTCTTGTTGCCCCAACTTTGTTCCATTTTTCCTGATATTTTGTTTCAGGCCAAAGAGCCTCCTTCAGTATTTCTTGGATTGCTGGCCTCGCGCTGGCAAATTCCCTCAGCTTCTGAGAAGGTTTTTATTCCACCTTCATATCTGAAAGATCATTTTGCTGCATAATTTATTCTTGGCTGGAAGTTTCTCTCTTTTAAATTTTTGAATATTGGATTCTACTCCCTCCTGACTTGTAGAGTTTCTGCTGAGAAATCTGATGCTAGCCTGATGGGTTTTCCTCTAAAGGTTGTAGTTCTTTTTTCCTTGGCTGCCTTGAGAATTATCGCTTTGTCTTTAGTTTTGGACATCTTTAGTACATGTGTCTTGGAGAGGATCTGTTGGGGTCCAGGTATCTGGGGGACCTATTTTCTTCTTGAACTTTGGGTTCCAGATTTTTCCATAAATTTGGAAAGTTCTCATCTACGATTTGTTTGAGTATGCTCTCTGTAGATTGCTCTGCCCCTTCTTCTATTCTTATTATCCTGATGTTGTTTTGTCTCATGGAGTCGGATAGTTCTTGCAGAGTTCTTTCAATCCTTTTGGTTCTATATTCCCTCTCTTCCTCTTTCTGGGCTGCTTCCATGTTCTGATCTTCGATATCACTAATTCTTTCCTCCATCTGGTTGGTCCTGTTTCCTATGGCAGTTATTTCATTTCTCACTTCTTTTATCGTATTATTTATTTGTCACATTTCCGTCTCAATCTTTCTTATGTTTTGAATTTCTTTGTTAAATTGTTCTTTTTGTTCACAGAGTTCCTTTTTTTATGTTGTTTATATCCTTTTTTATGTTATTTATCTCAGTTATGGTGTTCTGCCAGTAGGTTTTCATTTCTCTCACAGCCTTTAGAATGGCTGCTTTACATTCTGTCACGTCAATCAGACCCTTCCAGGTCTAAGAAGCTGTCTTCTGGGTAAATTTCATGTTCTTTCTGAGGAGTTTTAGTTTTTAAGGAGTTCATCCTGTCCACTGGGTTCTTTCTCTTTGACATGGGGGCTTTATGTTCACTGCCCAGATTATTGCTTTTGTGGTGTCTTGCAGTAGGGCAGACACTAGGTGGCACTGTGGGTCAAGTTTTGGGAGAGAGGGGGTTGTTTGTTTCTTGTTTCTGATCTCCTACTGTGTTTGGAGGCTATGCGCATATATCCTGGGGAGAGGCCAACAAAAGGCACTCCACGGGCAGCTCTGCCTTCTGCCCTTTGCTGGGGAAGCTGTTCCAAGGCTTGTTTCTGCTGGCTCGGGTGAATGCTATCAAATCACTCTTTCTTCCTAGCACTGATTCAGCATCTGGCTACAAGCGCACACTGCTTTCAGTACCCTGGGGTGCACGAGGAAGAGAACATTCCATAAGTCCAAAGCTGTGGGCCTGGCCTGAGACAGCAGGGTCGCCTTTGCAGCGGGCTGGGAACAGGAACTGCAGCCCTGTGTAGGTCTCCAGGGGGCCTTGAGCTGGGGTGTCATCTTTGCAGTTCAGAGTCCTTGCTCAGCCCTTCTACCACTCAAAAGTTCCAGAAACTGGCTCCCAAACTCCGTCCCCAGCATGCAGCTCCAAAGTCCAGCTACTCCGTGGTCTCTCTCCTCTCCCGTACTGCGCCACTCGGAATAGTCAGCAGCGATTTTGTCCTCTTGCTGCTCCCTTCCCTCTCCCCCCCAACCCCCTTCTCTCCAACCTTCAGGTGTTTACTTGTGATTTGTGGATTTCTCAAGAGTTATTTTGTCACTCAGGTTCCTCTTTCTTGGCTCCTGGGCGGCCATTCAATTGTGTTTTCTGGCAGAGGCTTTAGCGACCTCCTCTCCAGTCGCCATCTTGCCTTCTTCCCCCTGTGCTTTTTTATTGGTTAGTTGAGTCCCTTTACACTTAGGGTGATATTAATTAAAGGGTTTTCTTATACTCATTTTATCTTTTTTTCCTGGTAACTTGGTGTCTCAATTTTTTCTTTACTTTTTTCTTTCTGTCAATAATTTAGTTTGATAGTGTTCTATAATTTGTCCTTCTGTTTGTTCTTTTCTCCCCACTTTGATCATGTTTCTCAGTTCTGAGGTTTTTTTAAGTAGTTACCATGAAGTTTATGTAAAATAAAGTCTCATATATCTAGTGGTTCCTTTTCTTAAGCATGCTTTTAATGCCTATTCTCTTTCAGAAATATAAATCTTTACTTCCTTTCCTTGTTTTTTGTGTTGTTTTGTTTTGTTTTGCTTTTGTACTAGTTTTTCCCATTTATTTTGACTTTTTGTTTCAGGTTGAAAAACCTCCTTGAGTATTTCCTGAGATACAGTGTCACTGTAGCATATTACAGCCTTGAGTTGGAGAATACACTCAGATTCTGTATGTCTGAAAAGGTGTTTATTCCTCCTTTATGTCTGAAAGATAACTTTTCTGAATAATCATTCTTATCTGGTTGTGCCTTAAAATTTTTGAGTATTTGATTCCACTCCCTCCTGGCTTGAGAGTTTCTGCTGAGAATCCTGATGACAGCCTGATGGTCTTTCTTTTCTAGGTTATTGTCTTCTTTTTCCTGGATGCCTTGAGGATTCTTTCTTTTTCTTTGATCTTTGACATCTTCAGTATAACGCGCCTAGGAGAAGGTCTGCTAGAATTCAGGTAGTTAGAGGTCGTGGGTTCTTCTTGAATTAGAGGTTCTAGTTTTTTTCCCATGGGTTTGGAAGTTCTCATTTACTAGTTGTTTAAGTAATCTCTCTGTGGAATTCTGCTCTGTTCCTTCTGGTATTCCCATTATTCTTATGTTTCTCTTTCTAATGGACACAAATAGTTCTTGTAGACTTCTTTCATTTCCTTTGATTGTCAAGTGTCTCTCTTCCTCCTTCCATGACATTTCTATATTTCTATCTTTGATATCACTAATTCTTTCCATTATCTGGTCAGCTCTGATTCCTATGTTAGCTATTTCATTTTTCATTTCTTTTATTGCATTGCTTATCTCCAGAATTTCTATTTTGTTATTTTTTGTAGTTTCAATTTCTTTGTGAAAATATTACTTTTTTTCCACAGATTTCTTTTCTGAAATCATTTAGCTGTCTCTGTGTACTCAGCCAACTTTCTTTAATCTCTCTGAGTGTTTTTGGAACTGCAGTCTTGAAGTCTATGTCATTTAGATCATTTCCATATCTTTAAGTTCCTTTTCTGGAGATTTTTCATTTTCTTTCTGAGCAACTTTGTTCCTGAGGGTACTCATTGTTGATGGAGAGTTTATCTACCTGGGCCTAAGCCTTTCCCCTGGCCTATATAAAGAAGTCTTTTCTTTCTCCCTTCCCAGTCAGTGTCACTGTAGCGTATTACAATATCTTCTCTTGGTTATTCAGTCCTCTCATACTGAGACATTTTCTGGGAGGTGGGCTTCTCTTCTTTGACCTAGTTGCCTTGGTCTCAGTGTGCCTCCTCTTTGGGAGAATGTAGTGGGCTATCATATTCTATGCCTCTGAGTTCCCAGTGCAAGCAGAGGCTACTGCACCTGTGTTTCAAAATTTCCCTGAGTCTTCCTGATGGTTTCAGGGAGCAGAGTAGGGGTGGCATTTGTTGGAAAAGCTGCAACCTTGTTTGTAGCATATGGTAATGGCAGTTTCCCAGTTGCAGCTGGCTTGAAGCAGGGACCAGGTGGAATTGGGAGTGAGGAGAGTTTGGGTACACAGTAAGGGGAAGCAGCTAGGCTCTGTGTCTATGGTTGCTGCCTGGCAGTTAGAGCAGTGTGGGTTGCAGCCCTGGATGATTGGCTCAGCTGTAACACAAGCCCGTGCCTCTGTCAGAAGTGCACAGAACCAGGGGAGGTACACATCATTAGCTCTGCCTTTTTCTTTTTTCTTGCAATGGGTATGTCTCTCAGCTGAGCCTATGTGTTGCTTAGGGATCCTCTTGCTGGATTTTAGTTGTTCAATTTGTTGTATTTTCCAGGACAATTTTCAAGAATCTCCTCTTATGCTGCCACATGGATGACATCTCCCTTCATTGTTTTCTAATTCATAGAAGAGCATAGAAATATTAAGCTCTATTTAACATGTACATACACACATATATTTAAACATACTTTTATGTATTTATGTGTTTGTATGTATATGTGTGAAGTGAAGGGACACTAAAAAACTAACTAAAATGTGTAAATTAATCTATGTTAAAATATCAACTTCTGTTATTTCAGCGATATTTCAGATTTTTATTTACTTGACATAGAGGCCAAAAGACATTAAATTCAAACTATTTAAAATCATATAAATGTGTCTAAATTCTAGCTTTGTCACTTATTATCTAAGATTGAAAAGCAGAAAATTTTAATTAATTTCTGTGAACTTCGGACTTCTCATCTGTAATATCAAAATATGTATATTTCCTTCATCAAGTAACTTTGATTTTGGAATATAACATATAGAAGACCTAGTACCTTTATGAAAAATGCTCATAATATTATTTACAACATGCCTATTCTTACCTTCTTCTAGACAAATTAGTGTAACACTGGTATTAGTGGATAAAGAGTGTTCAAATAATTTCATCCTATTTTGTTTGGGTCTCAGTCTCTTCTCTTTAACAAACAACTCTGATAAAATGAACAGTTGTTCAATGCAATGGGTCATCACACTATTTGATGTAGAAAAGTCTACATTTTTAAATCTTGATTCTGTCTTTCCATGCTTTTACGACATAATCACCTTCATTTTACCATGTTTGTAAATTATTTTTTAATCATTTTATTTCCTCACTTAACTATCTCCTGAGCACTTCAAATTGCATAAAGCAATCACACTCATTAGCCTTTTCTACAATTGTGGTCCCCTTGCTAATTACACTACTTTTTATGAATTTACCACTATCCTTCCAAAATCAGAGTTACCCTTAAAATCCTCCATTACCATCACTCCATGACTCCAGCACGTCATCAATTTTGTCTTTTATATCTTCTGAATATTTGTGAAAATCTTCCTCTTCTCCCCCTTTCCATGGTCTCTATCTAATTCAAATATACATATTTTTTTCTGCTGTGACTACTGCAGTAACACTTTAATTAAACTTCCTTCATTATCTATGTGTCTCTTTCACTCTTCACATGCAGTCAAGTAAAGAAGAATTATTTTTCTCAGCACATCTAAAAAACTATTTAAAGGCTTCCCATTGGTCTTAACATAGTCATTATATTTATTAAGACCTATAAGGTAATATATGCCTTTCACTCAACCCACACCTATTATTACACAAAGGTACTTTTTGCTTTTGATATTTATCTCACATCATGCTTCATATAGTTTCTATGTTTATTTCACACTCATTTTCTGCACCCTGTACAACTCATGTTATTCCCATTATAGCTTTTTCCCACAAGTTGACTCTTTCTCCTTCTTCTCCCAGTTGTTCCCTGAATCTCCAAGATTTAGTCATATTTATAAATTGTTATCTCATGGTATCATATACTTCTTTTTTATGGCATATATGTTGTTGAAATTTTACTTATGTTTACTTTCATCTAGAACATAAACTGCATAGGGCAAATACCATCTTTCTTCATGCCCCATTTTTCCATAAAGAGCCTAATAAAGTGCCTGAGATATTTTAGATATTCAATAATATTTAATAATATGTGAATAAATGGAATAGTACAGTATGAAGGAGGAAGCAAATCTTAGATGAATTCATGGGAAATTCAATTGAACATTGGTGTATAATAACACAGCATTCTACTTCATGATTAATTTTTAAATACCAATGCAAGGAATTCTATATAACCATTCCACCACAACCAAGAGTATCCCTGGATTTGACATATGTAGTATATTGATAGACTTTAAGAAACTACTGTCAGTTTAGAGAAAATATCAACTTCCTATAATTTTTACAATTGGAGTAGAAGTGAAGTGGAACTACTACAATGAAAGATGAAAGAGATCTTTAATCAAACTTATGTTAAGACACCAATTAGTTCCTAGAGAGAAGCAATTGCCTAAAGACATTTATGAGAAACAAACAAAAAACCCAGTTATTATTGATTCTACTATATTAATAAAGAGAGGCTTAATAAAATTTTGAAGGAGCTATAAGTAAATCCAAAATTCTGTGACAAGTGTTATATGTATCCTGTGTAAGTATAAACTCTCCAGAAACAGTCATTATTTCCCATCATCATACAGTACTGAACTGATCAGCATTGTGGAGCAAATTGTGGATATATAATGATAAACCATCAGTTGGAAATCTAAATGATCATAAATAGCAAATTTTTTTGTTCATTTTTATCATTTGTGCATTGTCAAATTTCATTATTTATCAGTAATGTAATTGATACTAATTTATACAACAGGATTTTTTTCACAGTCAGCACTTGTATTCAGCAGATTAACTGAACATTTCTACCTTGAAGAGACTTACATCAAAATTAATTCAACTTATCTTTTTTTTCAAATTCAGCCACTGAGTCTATACTTATGATAATTTATTTATAGATTATAAGTCTAAATTTTCTATTCTTTATGTATTTTCATTGAAGAAATCAAGAAGATATTGAAGAGTGTAATACAGTTATATTTATATTTTTCTTTGTAATTCAGGTTAGCATTATCCTAAATGATAATCTTATGAGACAAGTTATTGTACCTTGAGGTATAGAAAATGGAGAATACATAGTAATAAAAGTTATAATTCTTGACTAGTTCTTTATGGTGTCCAAGTCCTGTTTACCTTTTAGCTCACCTGAGAAACTCTAGAACATAGGCAATACATTTCCTTTCAGAACTCTTGTTTTTCATGCATCACTATTTCAGCCAACAATATTTTATAACTGAGTCATAGTCATTTTTCCTATATATACAAGGAGATTAATTACATTTAATTTTGGTTAAGCGTTTTATATAGCCTACCCTAGTTATCGTGAACATGATTAATAAAAAAGTTAACATATTGAATATGTGATAAAATATATCAATAAAAATATTGTATGCACTACTTTCTTTGATCTCATTGAATGCTCACCCCTTATATGTCCATATAATCTTTTAATTTATTAGTATTTACTAATTTTCCCTTTCTAATTAAGTTGGAATCTAGCTCTATTTTCTCTAATATCCATCACCATGATTCATTATTGAAAAATCTCTGATGATTGTAAACCCTTCTACTAAATCAATTCAATCATTTGGTTCTATGTTTTTTTGTCAGTATTATCTAAAGCTATGGAAGAAAAGAAAAATCACAGCAGCACATCTTATGCATGGCACACAGTTCTTCAAAACCAATTATAATCCTAAAGCTAATTACAAATTAATTCATTGATCCACCTCTTTGTGTCAACAGTAAATCTTCAGGATTGTACTAATTATTATCACCACATTCTTCTCAAAAAATACTCTGTTTCTACTTTTCTGTGCTATTCACAGCAAGCGTCCATCAACTCTATAGTGGTTGTTGTAGCACTCTTTCCAATTCTCCTGAAGAACCAAAGAACTACTTCTCCCCTGTGTCAGGAGATTCCTGCTGACTCTTCACAGTTGAGTGTCTCACTGGGACTAGCCCTCTGACAGGAGTATTGCCTTTCTCAGTGTCAAAGCTTGCTGGAAGAAACTTACATTCAACTAATTGATGTAATTACATTAATGTTTTTGACTCCCTTGCCTCAATTTAAGATAACTGTGAATGGCCAACCTGCTCTAAAGTTCCTCATGGTTTTGATTGAGACCTTTGTTGTTATATTAATTGAGTGGATCTGTATTTTTTACAGTGAGGTACTGTAATAAATAACGTTCTTTACTACCCAGATCTCCATCTCTGAATCCTTTGCTAAAGACAGAGGCAGCATTTCCCAGTTTCCAGGAAGGTGTTTGCTGATGGTTCAAAGTTGAGACCCTCTCCCAAAATGCCTATAGTCAAAGATTAGAGCTCCTGTCTAGGATCAGTCAGTATCCTAATGGAGAAATAAGAAGAACAAATCCCTCAACTTAGATAATGCTGAGGGATAAACCAGTCTCTAAGTCTCCAATAAAATAAAAATTTCACTATATGTAAACCCTCACTCCCTCACATACTCTCTCTACAACATTGTGAAGACATCTCTTCATGTCACAGATTATTTTCTGGAAAAAACACTTAAGAAAGTCACAATTCAGTCTGCCACTACTGTCCTATTTAAATTGATGTCTTCCACTGTCTCTCCATTGGTATTATAGGTAAAGATTACACTCCTTAACATGGCATGCAAGGCTATCAATTACATAACCTCCACCAAACTCTCCATACTGACAATATTGCACTCCATTCTCTGATCATGCTAATATCTCCACATTCCTTGGAGTACAACTTTTCGCTATTCTCTCAAACTAAGCCTTCACATATTCTGCAATCCTGCTTTGACTCTTCATCCCTTCTCTTTCCTCCATTGGTCAGTCAGTAAATAATTTTAATTTATGCTTCAAATCTCAGCTTAGATTATTTCTTACTCTCTGAAGTCTTCTTTAACCCTAAAGAGTTGTTTTGTATTTATCATTTATGTATTCCCTTAGCATTCTGTACATTTCATAACTTAGACCTCATAACACTCTATTCATGTTACCATTTTTTCATCTCTCTCCCACTAGACACGTGTTTCTCAAATGCACCTTTAACTCTGATGTATACTGTGCCTTTGACACTCCTTCAAATATCAAAGGTGAGCAATACATTATTTGAATGAATTAGAAATAAAACATTTAAAATATTTATATGTGTATTCATAATTCATGAAATTTCTTACATGTTAATTCATTTCAAATGGATATACAAAGTAAGTAGTATGTTGTGGTCACTGTTTTAGAACTTGTGGATACAAAAATAAGTAATTTGCTTTTTCTGTTTCAAATGAGTTTTAATTTAAAGTGTATGAGTAAATTAAATATTTGTTTTATTTTCAGTGTATTAAGTACTATAAATATGTTGGCATGCACTTTGTAAAGTGGTACTTGAGAGAAAAGTGACGGGATAATAATTTAGAAAATTGATTCTGTCAGCATAGAACAGTTGTGAGACTACGGTAAGAAAGTATATTGAAAGTTTATTTCTATAATCTAAGCAAGAAAATATGTTAGTTGAAACAAAATATTGATTATGGAGATGGAAAGATTGGGGGTCAATTAGACAGGTAAAATCAGAGGTAGGATAAGTTACATTTGGAGAATGAAGGGAAATAAGAGATAAAAATAATGGGGAAACAAGGATGAGTCAACAGTCCTCAGCTTTAGAAAAGTGGCAAGATAATTATTGGTATTGTTTACTAGAATAAAGATCTTAAGAGAAGAAATAGGTCTGTAGTAAAATAGGAATTCCATTAAAACTGTTATAAATAATATATTCATAATTGATCACTAATTATAAATATCAACTATAAATATATTATTCACTATCATATATTCAGCAAGAATTTATGGAGACACAAATACCTAAATGTTATACATTGGGTTAAGTGTAGTGATAGAGATATATTTTAAAAAGTGTTTCTATGCCAAATATGCCTTAAAATGGGGAAGAAAAAGTACAGAAAGATTGTAAGAAGGGGACAACATCCAAACAGAATTGTGAGTGATGAATAGTAAGTAATATTATTAAGTAATGTAATATATAAAAAGCAGCATGATCAATGCTGAAAAAATATTTCTCAATACATATTATTTAAAAAGTAACTTTTGGGCAAAAATTATACTTTCAACTCAGAAGTTGCATCAAATACATTTGGATTTTTACATTTATAATAAGTAAATATAAATCATTAAGGAAGTAATATGAAATATTTATGCTTTATTTAAATAAGAATGGACTTTTCCATTATATAATTAATATTAAATCACAAAGAAAAGGATATACACATTTGACTAGCTTAAAAAGTAAAAGAAACTTCTCGATATCAAATAATAAGAAAATAATGTGATATTAACATTATAGTCTATATATCAAGCTCTGTAATATGTAAGTACACATGAGAAAACACCAATTCTCCTTTCCCACATTATGATGGCATAAGGAAAAGACAATTTCAAAATAAATAAATAAAAGACAAATAATAAGTATAAAAATTATCCAGACTCACATTCATCAATTAGTTTTAAAACACATTAATGAACAGTTTCATGAAGAACCTGCTATATGCTAGTTACTTGGGTAAATACTCACATTTCAATAGTGATTGTAACAGTCATTCTCCCTGCTTATATGTTGTTTTAAATCTAGTAGGCAAACCAACATAAAAAATTGTTTAAAAGGCTTAAAAATTGATATGGCATAAATCCATATATTTATGCAATTATATTTAGTTGCACTCAAATTTTTTATGAATGCAAATAGAAAACAGATTTCTAACAAAATTGTGATTATTTCTCAATTGTGAGATTTCTCAATCTCAAAGATGTTATGGGAAATGACTAAGGGCCATAACAATGGTAAAGCTTGAAGTTTAAATGAGGAAATTAGCAAAGGGTAGGAGAAAAAAGAAAACGAATAGCAGGAATGGATTTGCTTATACTGTTTGGATGGTTTAGTGAAATGAAATAATGCTTAGAATAAAATTAAATGATGGAATTAGATGAGCAAAAACAGATTTTATTCATAGTATAAAATATTAAAAATGAAGAAATTTAACAATAGCAAAAAACAAAAGAACAGAAATTTTTGTAGTTGATGGATATATTTACTAGTAGTATATGGTTGTGGTGATGATATTGTGGGTGTATACATACATCCAAACACATAAATATACATACATTAAATATGTGCAATGTTTTGTATATTGATTATTCTTCAGAGCTATATTCTTTTTCAAAGAAAATAATCTAATAATTGTGGTTATGAAATAATACTGAATATAATCACAGGTACAAAAGGAACAGTAAAGTCAGGAAGAAGTGAAGATGGCAATAAAAAATGCTGAAATAAACCAAGTTTAATGTTTTATTTTAATTAAATGTGTGTAAAAATAAGAAACGTAATAGGTAAAATCTATCATAGCTTAGCTGATTTAAAAACCTTTCTATCCATGCTGTTTATAAATTTAACCTAATCCAGAGGTAAATTCTTGACTTTTCCCCTTTCTAGTAACTTTAATAATTATGCTACTTCAAAGAAAAAGTCATAAAACAAATTGAAGACTATAGCTGTTAAAATTAAAAATAAAAAAATTAAGTGAATAGAGTATCTATTTACTAGTGTTTCACTCATGCCTCATTAGTAAACCTAAATTGTTTTTCCATTTATTTACCCTGAAGTAAAATCTTATATTTGCAAAATCTAATATTGCTATTTAATTGCTTGTAGAAGAAAGAGGGCAAGTGATAGTATTAGAAAAAAAATTTCCCTCTCTGAAAGTAATATTTTGCTACTTTATTTATTAAGATAAAATAATTAATTAAATGGTCTCATATTTTTTAAAGTAGAAAATATTTGATTTTCTTATGAAAAGCCCCCAACACTTCTAATGAAGGTTAAAAGTTGTTCTTACATAAGTAGCTCATTAAATAGATACTTTAAAATTTGAATTATATCAGAAGTAGTTTTTTTTAAATGTTTGAAAATATAAACACACATTTTTAGGGCACTATTATCAGATAAAAAACACTTTTAAAAGCCCTCTACTTCTAATTTAATTGAGCATAAGACAAAGTGCCATACATTCTTTCAAAATAATTTTTCATAATTTATGAAACGAAAATGATCTTTGAATGAAAATCCTTAATTTAGTATTTTGGAATTATTACAAATTCAATTTAAATTTAGTCATGCAATTTTTTTCTTAAAAAAACAGGAACATATATGTTAGGAATAAGTAAATAAATAGATAATATAATAAGATAAGTACCCTGATCCAATTATTCAATTTAGGAATATCTTATAAACTAAATATAAATTTAAGAAATGTATCATAAAGAGCATTTTCTGTGTTATTCCTCAATTTTTATCTTCTTGTTATTTATCATCTAAAGTGTAAACCTGCACTTTTTAAACATATAATTGCTCTCTTTATATTATAACCAATAGTTATAACCCCCATATATACAGGACTCAGTTTATAATATGGAGACATTATAAATATAATGTCATATGCAATACATATTTTTCTATGATAGCTTTTAATAAATTTGCACTGTTTAAATTATCATATTATTTGACTGTGGCCGTGACTTTTAAAATCTGTTCTCCTACTGATAATCATTTGAGTTTTTTCATATGCCTATTTTAAAGAATAATACCACAAGGACTTTGCTTTGTAAATGTCCCCAGGTGAACATATGATAGAGTTTCCCCAACATATATACAGTGATGACTGGATGTACTATGTTTTATTTTATAAATGTAGGGACTTTCAAAATAATGCAAATTGTTTACCAAAGTGGTGGTACCAATCCACATTTCCCCCAGAAATCATTAAGAGGTTAATGGCTCCACATCTTCAACAAAACATGGATTTTTCAGACTATTTATTTCTGCCAGTCTACTACACAAAAAAATACATAATTATGGTTTAGTTTTATATTTACTTAATATTGAGCAGTCATTATATGTTTCTGGCCATAGTATTTTCCCTTTTACTTTATAAATACATAAAAATATGTTCATATATTTTATATTATATATTACCCATTATTATGCATATATAATATATTGTTGTGTTTTCTATAGTACAATAGTGTATTACAATTTATATGTATTTATATATTCTATATATTTTATATAGTATGTATAAATATATAAGCAAGTATCTATATATTTTATCCATTAAAAGCATGTACATAGGTATAGATACACATATATCTATGTTCTATATTATTGAATTGATATTTCTTAGTGATATATTGATATTGAAATACTTTATATTTGCAGTACACTAATTGCCATTTATTTATATGCTGAATATTATCTCTCAGTTTATGACTTCCTTTTTCTTCTTTATGTTGTCTTTCTATATAGCGATACAATTAGTTTTGATACTTTTGAATTTTTCATTCTAATCACTTTTATATAGTGCCCTCTGAGTTTTATTTAAGAAAAAATTACTACTCTGAAAGTGTACATACATTATTATTTTGGAATAATTTTAGAATTATAGACAAGTTGTAAAGATAGTATGGAGTTCTCATATAACCCATAGTCTCCTCTATTATTAATGTAATACATTATGGCACACATATCACAATTAATTAATATCGATGCACTAAATATATTCCATGTTTTATTCAGATTTCCTTTATTATTACCTAATGATCTTTTTCTATTCCAAGATCCTACCCAGGATGCAGTACATTTATAAATATAGTTCTTAAACTCTTCTTGACAGTGAGAGTCTTCTATTTAAAAAAGGTTTTAATGACCTTCACAGATTAGGAAGACTGGTTAGGTGTTTTTCAGAATTCATATCATTTAAGACTTGTCTGATACTAGCCACAAGACTATTCAAAGGTTATTAGTATTTGAAAGAAAGGCTATGGAATTTCTTTCCTGTAAAGTTAATCTGTTTTTCCCCTTTCAATACTGGTCTTTTTGGAAAGAAACTATTATCTGTAGCCCATATCAAATAATAATAAAGATATTCTCCATCTTCTTAAGGATGAAGTATTTACATCCATTATTTGCAGTGTCTCTCCATGGGAAATTTATTATTCTTCTGAAGTTATATATTTTTAATTCATTTACAGTAGCATAACTCTTAAATATTTATTTGATATTTTAGGTTAAATCTAATTCTATGTATTTGCTTGCTCAACTTATTCCAGTTTTGGTTACTGGGAGTTTTTTGGCAGATTTTTGCCTTCCTTTGACGTACCTCATCATTTCATGTGGGGAGTGTGTGTGTGTATTTGTTACCATCATGTTAAATGTCTTCCTTAAAACTTATTTTTCTTCAGTATTATGGTTTTTTGCTTTTCAATGTAATTTTCAAGTGTCAAAAAAATTTGGGTTGAAATTGCATTGAAATCTGAAGATCAATTTGGGGAGAACTGACATCTAAGTTATAATTCATGAATTTGTCATTATTATATTTATTCAATTCTTTATAATGTCTTACAATAAAGTTTTTTTAATGTCTCCACAAATGGCTTGTTCATCTTTTGCTAGTTGCATTCTTACATAGATAGCTATTATTTTTGTGGAAATTGTGTGTTTCGTTTTAAATTCCATTTTATCTCTGTTAGTGATCAAAGAACACTGCAAAGGAAGATTGACTTCTGGCTGACAATATAAGGAGTTCTATTAACTCACTCTCAATTAAATTAAGAGAGGAAAAACCATAGAAAAAAAGAAAAAAAACTATCATTTAAAACCTATAGATATTATCTTAGAGATAAACAGTAATGAAGAAACATTCAGACAAATATGAAAAAAAGTACATAAATTAGATAAGAAAGTTGCAAGCCTGTGATATTTGAACCAAGAATGCTCCCTACCTCGCCACTCTTAGCTCAGTGAGGCACATACTCTACTCCAGACTGCTGCTGTCAAGATACAGGGCTCCCTCCCTTGCCATGATCCCTTTAAGGACATAAGCTAAAGGACCAAGGACATAAGCTTTTCTCATTCTTCACCACCCCTGTTGCTGAGGGTACGTCTCAGCCAAATGTGGTTCATAAGAGGAGTACCTTATTGCACCAAATTCTACTCAAAGATCAGAGGCTTTCCCCAGGGAGCAGTGAGTTAAAAATCTGGGGCCCTGATCACACTTGCCCTAACTCACGAAGCAGTGGTTCAAAACTAGCAGAGTTGAAAAGTTTGTTGTGTTCATGGAAGGAGAGAAATAGATCAGAAATTGCTACCAAAACAATTGTCATTTTGTGGCAACTGTCGTACATGGAAATCTGCACTTTTTTGAGGAGCAATATCAGAGGCTTAATAGTGGGAAGAGAAAAATAAGCTTTGTGAAAGTAATGCAGCCATATATTGAATAAATAAACAAGTAAATAATAACAAGGTGTGGAGGAAGACACAGATACCCAACTGGCTACAATATATGAAGTTTCCAGCTTCCAATAAAAATTTCAACAAGGATATAGGAAAGTATGACCCAAGAACTGGGAAATAATTAGGGTTCAAAAATTGCTCATGAGATTGACCAGGGGTTAGGTTTATCAGAAGAATACTTCAAAATAGCCTTATAACTATGTTTATAAAAAAAAATAAAGAAAATCATGATTAAACCAGTAAAAGAAGGTATATGATGATAAGTTGCTTCAAATAGAAAATATCAATGAAGACACAAATATTATTTAAAGATGTAAATTCTGGAGTTAAAAAATAGAATGACTGAAATTTTAAAAATGTACTAGAGGATCTTAACAGTAGAGTTGAATTTTCAGAAGAAAGACTATTGCAATGCTGGAGACTGCTCAATATAGATTATGCAAGTCAAAGAGCAGAGAGAGAAAAAAATAAAAAAAAATAAAGAGCTCTTGGAGAAACGTAAATCACTATTAAGCCCACCAACATATGCATAATGAGAGCATCGAAGTGAAAGAAGAGAAACAAAACAAATATCCAAAGAAAGAATGTCTGAAAACTTCTCTAATTTACTGAAAAACAATAAATTATGTATCCAGTAAGCTCAATGAACTTCAAGTAGAATAAACACAAAAGATTCACAAACAGGCACATCATAGTAAAAGTGCTTAAAAGTAAATGTAAACAAAATCTTAAAAGCAGTGAAAAAAAGTCATTATGGGGGAGCCCAGTGAAATTAACAGCTAAATCGTCAGTGTGAACATTGGCAGCCAGAAAGCAGTGAGATAACAAATTCTAAGTGCTCAAAGCAAAAACTGTCAACCAGAAATCCTAAACTAAGTTGTCTTCTAAAAATGAAGATAAAATAAAAACTCCAAGGTAAACAAAAACAGAGAAATTTTTGCTAGTAGATCTTTGCTTTAGATATAAGCAATACTACAGGAAGTTCTTCAGGATGAAAGCAAGTAACCCCAAATGTTAATTAAAATTCATAGAAAAAAATAATAAAAGAAAGACCACCTGTCAAGGTAATAATATAATTATACAGGGTCTGATATACTAAAAGAATGCCCCTTTTTTATTTACAAAATCCTAAGCATGCAATTCTATAACATAACAATATTATTATTATTTTATTTTTTTTTCTTTTTGGTATGTGGGTAACTCCCTGGCTGGGAATCGAACCCAGGCCACAGAGCTGACAGCGCCAATGCCGGAGCCTTAAGCCACTACACCATCAGGGAACTCACCATAACAATATTACCATATTAACAAAGCTATTTAAAATAGGGCGTTACTTCTGCCAGACCCTGTATAATACAATTTAAGCATATAAATTTTCTATTTTTCTTCTCCTAATAGATTTAAAAATCTATTTTATGAAATAATATGATCATAATGTATTGTTTGGCTTACATACCAACGTAATGTGTGATATATTTGCAGTAATAGCACAAATATGGTAGGTGGGAACAAAGTTGTCTAGAAAAATGAATACAGATGGTAAAGTTATAAATATATTATTAAAATTATAACATTAATAGTATAGCATATAAAAACAGTACCACAAAAAAGATAAAAAGGGAATAAAACTATATAGAATTACATCTCTATATATCCTGGAATTTGGCTTGTATAAATTTGCTGATTCTGATAAGATGTAAGTGGTAAATCCTAAGACCACCACTGAAAAATATTTAACTTGGAACAATATAGTGAAAAATTATTAAATAAGCTAAAATACTACAATGGAAATGTTCACTTACTGCAGAAAAAGCTGTAAATATGGGATATAATAAAAATGTGAAACATAGAAACCAAAAGTAAAATTGAAGATGTGTCTAAATATATCAATGATAACATTAAATGTGAGTGGATTAAGCAATCACTATCATAAAGCAGAGATAGTCAGATTGAATTTAAAAAAAAAGAAAAACATGATCTAACTATACCTCTTTATAGGGAACACAATCTAGATTCAAAGATACAAACAAATTTAAAATTAAAGGATGAAAATTGGTAAATTATGCCAATAGCAGCCGTAAAAAAATTGGAATGGGTATATTAATATCAGACAAAATAGACTTTAAAATAAAAACTGGCTTGTTTTGTTAAGCAGAATCATATAATTTCATTCATTTGTGGAACACAAAGCTGAGAGCAACAAAGAAACAAAAACTCGTAGACACAATCAATAGTTTAGTGGTTAGTGGTTACCTGAGAGCATGGGGGAGGGTTTTATAGAGAAGGGAGGGGGAGTCAAATATATGGTGATGGAAAGAGAACTGGCTCTGGGTGATGAATACATAACACATAGATGATGTATTGTAGAATTGTACACCTATGTAATTTTTGCTAACCAGTTGTGTCCTCAATCAACCTAATAAAAATAAATTAATAAAAAACTGTTACCAGAGATAACAATGAACATTTTATAATGATAAAAAGATCAATCCGAGAGTTCCCTGATGGTGTAGTGGCTTAGGGCTTCGGCACTGGCGCTGTCAGGGCTGCGGCCTGGGTTCGATTCCCAGCCAGGGAGCTACCCACATACCAAAAAGCAAAAAAAAAAAAAAAAAAAAAAGATCAATCCATCAGGTAGGTTTAACAATGCAATGATATTTATATATATATATCTATATCTCTATATATAGATATATATAGAGATATAGATATATTATAAAGCACCAAAATACATGATGCAATAACTGACTAAAAGGAGAGAGAGACAGACAATTTAATAATAATAGATGGAAACTTCAATATCTCACTTTCAATAATGAATAGAATTATGAGGCCAAAGTTCAACAAGAAATTTGAAGACATAAGCAACACTATAAATCCACTAGAACTAACAGACATCTGCAGAACTATCAACCCATCAACAACAGGTTAAACATTCATTTCAGGTGCCCAAGGCACATTCTCTAGGTTAGACCATAAACTGGGTCATAAAACAAAACAGCATAAATTTAAAAAATAAAAATAACACTATATGTTTTCTGACCATATGGAATAAGAGGAACAGGACAACACATTAATACATACCAATGTGTCAAAAAAAATCAAAAAGGAAGTCAGAAAATACTCTGAAATGAATAAAAATAAAGACAAAATAAATAAAAACTTTTTGGATGCAGCTAAAACAGTGCTTAAAGAAAAATATATAGCTATAAAATATTTATATCAAGAAAAATATCTTGTCACTAATCTTACCTTTCAAACTTAGTTGCCATAAAGAGAGGAACAAACAACCTACAGTAAGCATGAAAAAAATAAGAAATATTAGAAGAGAAATTAGTAAACTAGAATAAAACATAATAAAGAAAATGAATAATACCAGAGATTGGTTATTTAAAAAATGTCAACAAGATTGACAAATGTGTAGCTAACTTGATCAAGAGTAAAAAAGGAAGACTCAATTTTAGAATCACAAATTAATGAGGGGGCATTATTACTAACATTACAAAAATACAAAGATAACAAAAGAATAATATGAAAAATTGTACACCAAAAATTAGGTAACTTAGATGAAATTTACAAATTCCTAGACACACACAAACTAACAAAATTGACTCAAGAAGAAATAGACAAACTGAATAACAAGTGAAGAGATTAATCAGGTAAAAGAAAAAGTTACTCATAAAGAAAGACAAGGAGTAGAAGTTCTCACTGCTAAATTATACAAAGATTAAAAAATCAATACCAATTCTTCACAAACGATTCCAAAAGGTGGAAGAGGTATTATTTTCCAACTCATTTTATGAAGCTGGTATAACCTGATTCCAAAATCAAACAAACACATCAAAATAAAATATACCTAGAGATAAATATTTCTTATAAATATAGCTCTAAACATCCTCAGCAAAATACGAGCAAACCATATTCAGCCACATACAGAAAACAGCGCATGCCATGACTGTGTGAGATACCTAGGAATGCAAAGTTGGTTTAATACTCAAACATCAACTGATATCACATATCATATTAGTAGGGAAAAAAAGCACAACAAAATATCATGGTGATTTCTATAATTTCAGTAAAAGCATTTAACCAATTTCAATGACTTTTCATGATAAAAAAAAATCTCAACAAACTAGGAATAAAGGAAAATTCTCTTAATCTGAACAGAGTACCTATGAAAAACCTGTAACTAACATCATAGTTAATAGTGAAGGCTGGAATACTTTCTTCCTAAAATAGTGAAAACAAGAGGATATCAACTACAGCATATTCTATTCAATCTTGTACTGAATGTTCTGTCCAAAGCAATTAGGCAAGACGTAGAAAGAAAAGCCATTCATATTGGAAAAATAGAAGTAATACTACATTTATTCATAGATTACATAAACTTGTATATAGAAAATTATGATAATTTCACTTAAAAAGACTACAGTAAGTCCTCATTTAACATTATCAATAGGTTCTATGACTTTAAGTGAAACCACATATAACAAAACCAATTTTATAGGCTAATTGATATAAACAAGAATTAGGTTTCTACCACAACTCAAAAACACAAAGAGATCTGCTCAGGCATAAGAAAAGATGAAATACTGTCATTTGTGACAACATGAATGGATCTTGAGATTATCATGCAAAGCAAAATAAATCAGATAGGAAAAGTCAAGAAACATATGACTTCATTCATACGTGGAATATAATCTGAAAGCAGCAAAGTTTCAAGATTACCAAAAAAGAAACAAAAACTCTTAGATCAAGATGACGGTTTAGTGGTTACCAGAGTGATAAAGGGAGGAGGGTGGTATAGTAAAGGTGGGGGTCAACTATATGGAGATGGAAGAAGAACGGACTCTGGGAGCTGAGCACACAACACAATATGTAGATGATGTATTATATTAATAGAATTATACATTTGAAATCTATATAATTTTACTAACCTATGTCACCCCATAAATTTAATTAAAAATAATAAATAAATTCAAATAGTCAAAAAATCCTGCAATATTATCATAAAATCAGCAAATTTGCAGGACTCAAGATCAATATATAAAAATAAATTGCATGTCTATATAATTCTACTCAATTTGCAATAACATCAAAAATAATAAAATACTTATGAATATATTTAACAAAATGAGTGAGAGCCACACTTATTCTCTGAAAACTACAAAACCTTGTGGAAATAAATTGAAGAAAATCTACATAAATTAGAAAACATTCCATGTTCATGGACTTAACTCTGTTAGCATGGCAAGATTCGTCAACCTAATCTACAGATTCAACACAATTCCTCTCAGAATCACAGCTGATTTTTTTTTTCTAGAAATTGTTATGGTGATTCTAAAATCCATGTGGAATTGCTAGGGACCCAAAATGGCCAAAACAATCCTGCAAAAGAATAAAATAGGAGGATTCAAACTCCCCAGTTTCAAAACTTACTACAAAACAATGGTAGAATAATCCCCCTACATCCACAGTTTCACTTCCCACTTTCAGTTACCTGCAATTAACCCTGGGAGGAAAATATGAAATGAGAAATTCCAGAAGTTAACAATTCATAACTTTTAAATTGCATGCCGTTCTGAGTAACATGATTAAATTTTATGCTGTCCAACTCCAATGCATTTTGCCCCAGATGTGAATCATCCCGTTGTTCAGTATAGTCATACTGTACACAATACCTGCCCATCAATCACTTGGACATCTCAGTTATCAGATCCACTATCATAGTATTGCAGTGCTTGTGTTCAAGTTGCCCTTCTTTTACTATTGGCCCCAAAGTGCAAGAGTGGTGATGTTACCGGGTGGAAAAGGGAGGGACCATAGAAGTGGGAGGCTGCCCAGTGCAGCTGTAAACAAGCGAGCAAGGCACCCGACAGATCTCTGCCTCCTCCAGATGGAAGCTCTGAGGCTGGAAGGTGTAGGGGTAATTGGCGTTAATTGACCGCCATTGGCATGAATGGAAGGGCGGCAGGATGGTGGACGTGGGCATACTTGGCAGTACTGAGCTGTAATTGACAGGGGGAGAGGAACCCTCCTCCTTCCTTCCTGGCCAGGATATGAAATCAGAAGGAGGACAGGAACTAGCAGGCTCTTGGTTCCCCGGAAGCAGCAGTGCTGCCCTCGATGCAGCAGGGGCTCTGGCATCCGACCCCTAGCGTGGCTGGAGGAGAAAAGCAGCATAAATGGGAGCTAGGGGTGTAGCACACTCAGCGCTGAGATTGTCCGACTAGCAGATGAGAGAGGCCCCTGTTTGCTTCTGTGAGGTTCACCTGAAGGATTGTGCACCAGCTGCCTGTGCTCCCCAGAGGGCAGTAAACGGAAGAGGATCAGAGAAAGCTCTCCCTTCTTCTTGGATATTTTGGACTTCACTTTCTGCTAGCTCAGGGATCTGTGTGGAGGAGCATTCTGCAACCACCTGTGTTCTCCAAAGGATAGTACTATTTAAAGGGAGAAGGGCTTCTGGTGCAGCCTAGGACAGGTTTGGCTTGGCAGAGGGTGGCAGGGTTAAGTTTTAAAATCGTGTAGCTTTGAAATAAAGATTCTTCCCCCGCCACACCGGGACTCTGCCTCTGGAGTTTCCATATGGGCACAGGCAGTGGGACCCCTCTTGCTGTTCCATAACAATGATGACGCCAATTGGATTTTCCAAAGAAAAGCTGTAAAGTGCTTCCTTTACCTCAAAAGGTGCAAATTCTTGGCTTAATAAAGAAATAAAATCATATACTGAGGTTACTAAGAAATATGGTAAGAAAAAAATCTATCCATAAGATAATTTACATAACTCATTACAGTATATTGTTATAATTGTATTTTATTATTAGTTTTTGTTGACAATCTCTTGCTGTGCCTATTTTATAAATTAAACTATTATAGTTATGTATGTATAAGAAAAAACATAGTATATATAGGGTTTTGTATTATCTTAAGTCTCAGGCATAAACTTGAGGACTTAAAACATATTTACAGTAGATAAGGGAAATTAGTATAATCAAGATAGTTTGATATTGGCACTAGGATAGATATACAGATTAATGGAATATAATTGACAGTACAAAACTAAACTTAAACATTTATTGTTAACTACTATTTGATAAGGGTGGTAAGATCATGCAATTGAAAAATAATAGCATCTTCAACAAATGGTGATAAGCCAACTGAATATCCAACATTAAGAGAATTAAGTCAGATCCTTACCTCTAACTTAATCATAGTGCATTCTCCCTATGACTTAATAGGCTTGGAGATTTGTCATATCGGGGAAAGGCAAAAAGTTCTTTGACTACTTTTATGACTGACTCATATAAGAGTCTATATATTCTCATTAAATTTATTGTGTCAATTATGTTCTTTGATTCTGCATTGCTGTTTGTGACTGTTATTGTGCATATGCTAATATGTATGTCCAAGGAGTTAATTACTATGAACGTTATTTTCCAATCTCTCAATATATTTATGTATTTCTTAATTTCTTCATGCATTTCTATCAATTTTTAATTGCTGTATCTTAAAAATTTCATAGTTGATTTTTATGCAGTTAATAACATTTATTAATATTTGATGTTTATGTGACATATTTTGTTTATATTTTTAATGACACATGCTTTTATTTATATTTATTCAATTTTTATAATAGCATGTAGCTAGATTTTCCTTAATTTATTGTATAATGTAAATTTAATAAATCAAATGTTTTATGTATTTACAATTTTTTAAAATAATATTGTATTTAGACATTTTTGTATACTCAAATTTTGAACTTCCCACTGGTACTATGTTTTTATATTTCCTTTCCTTTTTGTTTTCTTTTTGATTGAGTGGTTTTTCTCATTTTTTTTTATATTCATTGCCTTAATAGATATACATTCTGTTTATATTCTGCAGTTGTTTCAACTGTAATGTCAACATGCATATTTAAACCTTATCAGTCAGGGTTCAGTGCCTGAAACTGAAACCACTCAAAGAATATTAAGGAGCAAAAGACATTTAATATAAGAACTAGGTGCTTATGAAATTATTAAAAACATTAAAGGAATATTCTCCAAAGGTTGTCACTAGAACTCTTGTGAAAATAGTTCATGCCATTGTATAGTTACTCTCCAAAGATAAAGGAGTCATTGTATAACACTGTCACCACTAAGACTACTGCAATTACCCCTGCACATGCATGAATATGCAATAAGTAAACCCAGCCACTGGCCAGCAGGTATAAAAAAAAGCAACAGAAAATTGGCATTATTGTCTTTTCAAACTTTAGTTGCTGTTTCCTGGTGATAAAACTCAATTTGTATCCAGGACTTCATTTGCTAGGAATCCAAGACATGCAGTTTTTAGATTTTCATCCTCTATGTGATCGGGAGTTCACTAGAAGAAGGATGGAAAGGAGACAGAGTACAAATCAATCGTATCCACTACAGCCAATTTAACTATTCAGTAGCTCAAATCTTAAAGAAATACTACAATAATATCATCCTGCATAAACATAATTTATATCTTGTTATTACAAAAGAAAATGTGCTCAATCTCTCTCCAAAGTAACAGACTAAATCCTCCTCTGTCACTCTGTCTTGCTGAGCTTCACTCATATTCTAAACTGGAAATACTGATGTGTTTTCTGTCTCACAGGGGACTTGGTGTTCCACGACACCATTTTCTTCCTAGATCCAGTAACATGCCAAGAATAGTTTCTCAATTTTTCTCCTTTGCCAAAGAGTTCTGAACTTAATTTGAAAAATCTCATCTTTAATTGAGATTCTCCTTAAGACCAATGTCTGATTTTTTTAGGAATGTAATATTACCTAGATATTCCTTATAGAAAAGTGTTGTACAAGATATTGAAACTAGAAATCAGTCTGACTTCTTTCTATCATTCAAGATTAACCACTGGTGACATCTGCATTAGTGAAAACTGCTTAATATGTCAAGGAGTCATTCCTTTTGAATTAGAGCTCTTTTTCTGTTTTATGCTATACTTCATTTTGTATTGAAATAAATTTTGTTTTAGATATTGCAGAAAAGAGTTCATGAAATCAACACTTTCACTGAATACTGTTTTCCACTTCAATATTCATGAGTCCAGTGGGAGCTTTTTAGAAAGTGTGTCTTTCATTTTTCCTCCATAAACAGAGCAGACATAGATGGCACTGCCCTCTTTTTTCTGTCATTTTGTCTTGAAAATGAACATATATTTTGGAGCTGTTGTGAACAAAATAACAAATATGCAGAATAAAGTAATTTATTCCTAAAATATACAGAAGAATACAGTGGGAGACCAAGGCTGGCATTTTTGATCAGCAGAATTCATGCAAGCTACAGTTACTTCTAGATTTTGTGTTATGTGAGGAAAAATAATACTACTTGTTTGTTGAGCTATTGCAAGTTAGATTCTCTGTTACTGGAATCAGAAAACATTCTTAGCTGCACTAAAGTCTAAATAAATTAGCTTACTAAATCTGCATATGTAAATGTTTACTCATATCTTTTAAAAGTTTTTTAATAAAAGTCGTGTGCATTTGTGTTTTAGAAACAACATCCACTTTCTATCAGTCAACTATGAATATGTTCATGTTCAATATTCCTCCCTTCTATTATGAATTACCAGACATTGATGTAGGATATACCCATATGTAAGTTTCAGTAACTCCTCTGGAATATTTTTGTTATTGATTGGAATGGCATTATTGAGTTGTTCATAAGTTACACATTTATTATGTATTTCTTTATTTTTCTTGTTGGATTTAGTAGAATGTGTTAATTCATATAAGGCAAATGAAATAAAACCTTTATAAATAAGAAAACTATGTTTTTTTATAAAGACTAACTATATATATGTACATATATGTGTGTATATGTGTATGTGTGTGTGTATGTGTGTGTGTGTGTGTGTGTGTATACACACACATACATATAACTACGTAAGAGATACAGTGTGGGAAAATTTATTTATAAATCATAGGCAGATAATCATCATGGGATAAGACATTTGGGTATTTTAATAGGTTGAATGTATCTCCTAAACAGATATGTTGTACCCCTAGTATACCTCAGAATGTGACCTTACTTTAAATGTAATTAGTTAAGATAAAGCTGTACTGGAACAGGGTGGGCCTTTAACACTGTATGAGTTGTGTCTTTATAAGAAGAAAAGAAACACTGAGAGGAAAATGCGTGTGAAGACAAAGAGACACACAAAGGAAGGCAGCCATATAAGGATGGAGGCAGTTAGAGTTATGCTGCCATAAGCCAAGGAACATCTCAGGCTATTGGAAAAATAGAAGCGGCAAGGAAAGATCTTCCTCTAGAAGCATCAGATGGAGCATGGCCCTGTCAATATATTGAATTTAGACTTCTAGCCTTCCTAACTACAAAATAATAAGTTTCTGTTTTAAGGCAGTATTTTGCAGTATTTTGTTGCAGCCACCATAGGAATCTAGCCCAGCAATCCTAGGAGAAAGAGAATATATTTTGCCTGTGGGAAGAATGTGAATCATTGAGAATCAGGGAGATGCCTATGGAAAGTAGCTACTAAGATGCCCCCAATGATCCTAACCTCTTGATATGCACATTGTTGTATAGTTCCCACCATTTAAATGTGAGCCGGATTTAGCAACTTATTTCTAACAAATATACTGTAAGGATGAGAGCATGTCACCACCTTTCAGGTTAGATTTTAAAGGACTTCAATCTTGGATTATTTTTTTGTCTTTTAGTCTTTCAGATTCTCACTCTGGGAGAATCTAGTCATTATGTGAGGTAGCCCTGTGGAGAGACATTGAAAGATAGCCCTGTGGAGAAACACTTAGAGACATCTGACAAGGGACTAAAGCCAGCCACTAATCATGTGGAAGTATTTGGAAGTGAATCCCACTCAGGTTGAGCTTTCAGATGAGTCCACAGCACTGAACAGAAGCTTCGAACTGATTACAAACTTGTGAAAACCCTTCACCCACCATCGCACAGCTAATTCACACCCAGGTTCTTGAGTCACAGAAACTGGGAGATAACAAATGTCTGTTGTTTGAAACCACAAGATATGGGGCAAGTTGTTAGACAGCAATGGATACCTAACACATCAATGACTAGAAGCTGAGCTGAAAGATGATTTCTGTTATATACCAAAAGCAGGCTGTTGTATTTGACACCTCTTCAATCCATTTGTGAGGGAAGGATTTCTAGACTGAGGTCATAAACATGAATTGAACAAATGAGAGTGAACACTAGAGAAAAGAGATTAACAGCCGTTGAGGAGTCACACATACAGCCAGAAAAAAGAGGTTACAACACGCCATGCAGGATCCCATAGGAATTGTACCTGGGAACAGCAAACAAGGGGCTGAGGAAGGCAGGCTTTGTAGTGCTAAGAGGGAGCATGCTCCCTGGTTCCTGCAGAGGGATGTGATTTGCTTGTTTGAATAATTCCACAGACTGGCAGGGAAATGAAACCTGCTACTAAAGAATAAATAGGAATGAATCCCTGTCTCTCTGAATCGAGAGGGTTTTTTTGGGACCTTATTCACAGGAGCAGAATGGGGAAGGGAATTTGTTTTAGTTAAAACACGTGAGGCCCTCACTGTTTTATCAGATATCGAGGCAGTACAAAACATTAAACCTTCCCTATATATCATAAGGACCAAGTACATAATGCAGGGCCCAGAGCATGTGGAAATTGTGAAGTATCTTGTTCAAAAAAAACAAAACAAAACGAACAAACAAAATCAGAAAATCAGTGTCATTAAAGGCACACATAAACCTTTTTCTTTCTTCTGTGGTTTCACTGTCTTAACTTACCGTGTTTTATGTTTTGCTATTTAATGTGATCTAAGTAAATAAAAATTAACATTGTAAACTATTTTAGTCCACTAAAATTATGCTAGTTTTAAATGCAAGTATAAGAATATTTAAATTTTATTCAGAGTAGGTGAAATTAAACAATTTGTATCTTGTGGCTCATCTTGGAGGGTGCACTTAGCAGGTTAGAAGAGAAAAATCACAAGTCAGAATCAAGAGGGTTGGAAGGAGTAGAAAGGATCCCTCCAGGTAAGAAGTTGGCTGAAAGAGCAAACCAAAGAGGAAGATAATTTCAGGGTCAGTGCAGACCCTCACAAATCCTACATGGAGTTTGCACTCCTGCAGGCACCAAGCTGATGTTCCACATCCAGATAAGGAAAGTGTCCGAGGAATGTGAGCCAGGAGTTTTCTCATGAGCCCACTGTCCCAGCTCATGGCCGATGGATGGTTCCTAATGACACACTAGCATTTGAATGGGAGTAGGTTAGAAGCTCAAGGCATTCGAGGCTGCCTCTGGATGGCTGATCACCACAAGCAGGGCGGTGCTTCCAGCCTTTGTGAACAGATCACTATTCCTTGCCCTGAGATGCTGCATAACACAAGCATCTCACATCCAGATGCTGTGTAATGTAAGCATCTTCCTCTCCATACTCACATCCAGTTTTCTGGCAGGGGTGAAGAGCAGCAGCTATTATTTTGTAAAGAAGTGAGAGTAAAGTCCTGGCAGGTCTCAGGCACAAGGAAATGGGAGTCAGGCTTCTGAAAAGTTATTCTGGAGTCAGAATAGAAATATGACATGTCAGCCAAATCTCTATATTTCCAGTTCATGTACTTGTATTTAACTCAATTCAAAGATGCCCATTTTCAGAGATATTATTGTCCAGTTAGCTCTTGGTCTCTTGTGACCCAAAAGAAATAGCTGTGATCACTAAATGGTTTTAAATAAGTCTAGGTACTTCTGTTATCTTAGCATTGTTAATTTTGGGAATCAATGTATTTGGCACAAAGTATAGAAAGTTATTTATTTAATGAATTACTTGTGAAATCCACAAATAGTTCCAGAATGTCTATTATACTTTAGGCACTATAGATACAACAATGAACAAAACAAATGTTCTGCTTAATCAGTAATATAGGATCATATGTGTAAATAGATATCACATTTAAATAAGTAAATAAATGTCATGTTAGATGAGAAATTGTTCTGAAAAAAAATAGTCTAAAATTAATAGGGACCAAGCTAGTCAAGAATTATTATATCATTTTGTATGGTATACAGGGAATGCCTCAGCAACGGGGTGGCATCTGAACAAGTATCAGAAAGTAGCTGGTGAGTGGTGAGGAATGAGCCTTCCAACAGAGAAAACTACAAGTGAAAATATCTTGAGGGAGAAACATGCTTGCCTGTGTGATTGGAACAATGCAGCCAGTGTGAAAGTAGTAATATAAGGAAAGTGGGAGAACAGAAGGAGATAAAACTAGAGAAGAAGGGGCAGATTATGCAAAGTTTTGGTCCATTGTAAAGAGTTAGACTTAGAAAGGAGTGCTATAGGAGGGTATTGTGAGAGGGAAGAGTAAGAATATATGAATCATGCTTTTGAAAAGATGATTCTGGTCACTGCGTTCAGAATAAACTATAGAATGGTAAATATAAAAACAAAACAACAGAAAAGTATATCCATCTCTTGCCTGCATGGGTAAGGTAGTCTTTGAACTGGAAATTTCAATTAGGGATCAGTAGTAGAGGTATCGAGAATTGATCAGATGCTGGATTAGAGGATGCCAAAAAATGTATACACATTTTAAGAAAGGAAAAAGCTGCATTAATGTTATAATACTCAATGTATAGTGACAACAAAAGACCTGTGAAAATACAAGAGGTGCTTCAAGTGGTTACCATCAGCATCCAGACACGTCTGATTAGAGTGAACTATTGCTTGAGCGATGTTGACCAAAGTGTCCACTTGCATTACTGCACACGCCATTTCAATTTCTTCCAGGAAGAAATACTGCCAGTGTAGCTGGTTTTCTATGGCATACCACACCCTTTAAGTTACCCATATGTAGAAGCCAAGGGGTGGTAAGTCAGGGGAATGAGGTTGGGAGTGTGGGGAGAAACTCAATGGCATCCCTTTGTCCTGGCAAATGAAGTGCTCTTGTGCTTCTCAAACAACAACCGTGCTTCTGCCATTTTATTTGACTGTCCTGTCTGTCACATAGTGACACTAACATTCATTTGATTAATGCCACCTTTTCAGCAAATGTCATACTTACAAGTTGCTCCTGTAATTTAATTCAACTTCGAAAAGTAATAAATAGATAACATCTCTTAAAAGGTGTATACTTTCTTTGGCACCCATGGTACATTAAAGGAAGTGTAGAAAACTTTGATTAAAAAATAGATGTTAGGTGTGAGTGAAAAGGAAGTCATTGGGAAATTACAAGGTTTTTGGGTTGAAACATTAGAGTAGAGTTTTCATTTAAGGAGTACCTAAAAACAAGTTTGCAAAGGGTGGGTAAAATCAAGAGTTCAGTTTTGGACTGTTACATTTGAAATACCTCTTTGATTTTTAGGAAGAGATCCAGTAGGTATCAGTGTAAGAATCAGCTAAGTTTAGAGGAGAACTTTAGGAGGAAGATAAACATTTTGAATTCATCAGCCAAGAAATGAAACTGGAAAAACATCAACTAGGGATTAATATAAATAGAAAAGAGAAGCCACCTGAGACTTAGAATCTAGACCACTGCAACATACAAAAGAGGAATCATCAGAGGAGAGGAAACTGAAAAGTAGCCGTTTATAGGAAAATAAGTAGAAATACATTGTGTTAGAAATACGCAAACAAAAAACAGTGTTTCAAGAAATACAGAAGGTTTAACATGTTCAACTGCAGATTACAGCAAAGACAAAGAACTAATCACTGGATTGGGTATCAAAATGGATAACAAGAGTAGTTTGTGTAGAATATTGGATTTAAGAGCATAAATAAAGTGGTTTAAATGGGAAAAATAAATGGAAATCTTGATCTTAAACTTTTCTGATTGGTTTTGTTACATTGGGGAAATACAAATGGATCTGTAGCTAAAGGGAAATTTTGAAATGCTGAAGATTGAATAACAGTCCCTTAAAGATATGCACATCTTATTCCTCAAAATATAGGTTATGTTACTTCACATGCAAAGAAATTTTTCAAATGTGATTCAGTTAAGGAGGTTGAGGTGGGGAGATGATCCTGGATTATCTGGATGGCACTAATGATATCACAGGCTCCTTATAAAAGGACTATAGGTCAGAGACAAAATCAGGAAGCTCTGAAAACTGGCAAAGGCAAAAAAATGGATTCTCTTAGAACATTCAGAGGAACACAGCCCTATGAACACTTCGAATTTAGGCCAATGTAACCGATTTCAGACTTCTGATGTTCAAAACTATAGATAATGGGTAGATAATAAATTGATATTGTTTTAAGCCACTGAATTTGTAATTTATTATAGCCACAATAGAAAACTAATGCCTGAGTCAAAGAAATTTCATATAAATCTCTGTATTTTAAAGCAAACATCTGTGTAATTTCAAATGGTGTAAAGATATGGAAACTTCACTATAATGTAAAGGTCCTCATATGCTCCTTGCTAATCAAAATGCCATTGTTCTCTCTTAGAGGCAAATATTACTCTGAAGGTTACAATAATTGCTTCAGTATTTTCCTTTACAGTTTTAAAATCCATAAATCTATACTTCAAAATATAGTTCCAATAGCTCTGTTTGAAAATTATATAAATGGAGGTCTCAGAATACACATATTTTGTGTCTGGCTTATTATACTTCAATTTTAAAATATACTTATGTTCTTGCAGGTAGAAAACCATAAATTTTCATTGAAACAAGATACCACTGTCTAAATATGCCACAAAAATTATACGGTGATGACCATTTACTTATTTCCTGTTTATGAAATTATAATGTAGTTATACATTTCTTCAGGTTAAATACTAAGAAATAATTTATGAATAAATGGCTACATGTATGTTCACCTTTATTAGGACATACAAGATACACAAGCTTTTGAACTATAGTGCCACCAGCAGAGTATTAAAGTTATCTCTGCTGTACATTCTCCCCATCACTTTGTATTACAAAAGATACTAGTTTTTGCCAATCTGTTTCACCAAAAAAATAAAAGTTTACTTCTTGAGTATGTAGTCTTTGTGGCTTTTTCATTCCCTTGATTACTAATAAAGTGAGAAGTAATTTTTACTTTTTTTCTTGACCACTTATATTCCTTCTGTTTCCATTAATTTTTTTTTCCTAATTGACATGTTGGGGATCTCGAAGTTTTCTAGATACATACAAGTTTTCTCCACTTTAATGACATTTTTTAACTACAAGAAATCCACAACTTTTAAACAGAACTGGTGTAAATGAAAGTGATGATAACCTAGAGCTAACATATTCAACATATACTAGGACGTGGCTCTCAGACCTGAAGAGTTAAAGTGAGTAGCATCATCTGGTGACATGGGCTTTAAATCTGGAGGATTTTAAGTGGGAGAGAGAGAAAATCATGTGTAAGTTGTAATAAGGAGCAAAGAATACACTTATCCATTCCTATCCCCTGTGATCTGCAAGGAATTGGAGAAACTGCCACAACTTGAGATAACTGCAGATGCAGAAACAATATTCTTACAGAAGGGTCAGTTTTTGGTTTTCAGGAAATATGGAAGGAATAATAATACCAATAGTAGTTTCGCTCATGATGAGATTTGAGTTCTAAAAAGTTTAGTGGAAAAGTTTCCAATATTTGGAGAGAGACACAACATGGGTTTGTGTTAGTGCTCTGATTGGGAATGGCATTTGTGAGGGTATGAGAGCTAAAATTTGAGAGAAAACCCCGGAATTTGGGGCTTATTTGGGGTGATATAAATATGCAAAAAGTCACAGTGGGGTTAGTTCTGGTCTTTGAAATTATTTTGCTGAGGCTAAATATAAAGATGTGTTGATAGGAAAGAGGAGACTTTTCAGGACTAAGGAAAATGCTATTAATCCCTCCTTTCCTGCTAAAAGCAGCATGGAAGCCAGAGGGATGATGTTAGGAGCACAGCATGACCTTATTTTTCATTCCTTATCAGTTTTAAATGAAGGAATTAAAACCTAGACCTTAAAGAGGAATACATTTAAATAAAATAATTATTCATAAAAAACTTACTAGTAACAAAGAAGAATGTTCTATAAATGACAAAAGTGGAAAATATATTTAAAATATTTAAGACAAAATTTTGTTTACCAGGTAGAGACAGTTTGGGAACCAAACCAAGAAGCAAAGCCTCAGGCTTGATTATATTAGAGGTGCAAGTACCCCAAATGCCTTCCAATCAGTCACCCCAGGTCACTGTAAATCAAGAGAGTCTGGAGGATTGTTCTGTACTGTTGATTCTTTGGCAAGTGATAAAATGAACTATAGGCATAAATCAAGTAATACATATTGTCTCAGGATTATTAAAACATGTAGTAATATGTATGGCTTTGTGTCATTGTTTATTTGGGGTCTAATATAGAAAACATTAAGGGATTCATACTAAGAACATATGTAATATTTTGAGTCTTTTTTGTAATATGGATGGAAATACCTTTTTAAAAAAATATACACACATGCAAAAAAAAACAACAACAAAAAAACCAACAAACTATGACAGACTCTAAAATTTTTGTTTGGGTGGAATCTAACAAAACCAGTTAACACCACGAAGGCTATCTCTGGCCCTCCCTGACTTTCAGGATAAAAATAAAATTTCACTGTTACATGGAAACTCCATGTCATACAGGGCAAAAGCAAAGGCACTGTGAATTAGTTGATTTTCTTTACCTGAAAATGTAGGCAGCAGAGGCACAATGGCTTGTGATATTAATTCCTGACCTTAGTTGCTTTAACCCATTTCCCATTCAGAAAAAAAAAATGTGCAGCTTGTTGTTGCATTCATTTAATATTACATAAATACGCTCTTTGAGGCTGAAGACATCGAAATGGTTTTCAATGTGAAAGTAAAATACAAAAGCTCTTTTTGGAGTAGGCTAACCAAATGTACCATTTTAAACGTTTCAAATGGTACATATAGTCAGCCTAGTCTCACTGGACTAAATTCAAGGTGTCAGTAGACTGACCATACACACCCTTTGAAATGGGACAGCACCATTGTTTTCTGTCCCATTCAAAATGGTATGTCTGGTCAGCCTATCTTGAAGTTATTTCTAAACAGAACTGTCTCTAATTCTAATGTAATAGAAATGCATGTGTTGACCAGCATTTAATATTTTTTTTTTGTGTGTGTGGTAAATTTCAAAGCACAGAACACAAAGTGGAACATCACATTCCACACAAAAAAATGTCATGTTTCTCTCTGGATCATCTTGCCATCCTTGATGTTGTGTGAGTAGGAAACTTTGCAGTGACCTTTGTTCTTTCCCTGATGTTGGTGGTATACTTTTGGGGAAATGTCTTCCAGACAGGCAAAGAGGTGTGACAACATTAGAGCACGGACAACCTCAAAGACATTTCAGCCTTGACTTGTGATGTTTTTCCAGCATTCTTTCAATCATTAAAAATACTCGATATTTTCGAAGGTGGTGAATTTCTTCTACCAAACCCTGTGTCTTTTGCACTCCGTTGGGTAAAAATTGAGCATCAGATCACCCAAGTCCACTGCTCCCATATTCTCATTATAATCCACAATGACACATGGCTTCTTAGTTATTTTTTTTTTCAATTTCTGTTGTCTACTTTATTCACAGTATCATTGTGGAATGTTGACAACATTGTCACCTTCTTCTTGTCACACCATTAAGTACCATAAATTCACCACAGAATCTGGCTACAATCATCCCCATTGCAATTATTTTTTCAGATAATTTGAAATCTGTTTTCTCTTCCAGTGAGCTATCCTAACTGCATCAGCCCCGTTTTGATGTAATTCTCTGAAAAGCAAGGTTAGGAGTGCAATCCACGAGTTATCTCAGGTAAACACTGTAGCTACAAGCACTGCTGGAGAGTAGTCTCAGGGCAAACAGGAAATGGGTTACGTGAAGACTTAAGAATTTCATTTTGTTCTGATGATGTCCTTTTTGCTCTTTTTTGCTCTGTCTCTTTATCTCCCTGACTGTCTTGATCTCTCCCACACTTTACACATATATGCATGTGCCTGCACATACACACACAATCTCATCACACTTTCTGTTATCATTCCCAACACTGATGATTTATATATTTCAGAGCTAAACTAAGTAAAGTTGTAGAAATTGGCTTGATCACGTATACTTAAGCAGACAATCCTACATGTAGGATTACCGCACAAGTATTCTAGCTTTCCAAAATTTCACAGAAAGAAATTTGGTTGTTTCTTTTTCAATTTCTCTCTACATTTTCTTTTAAATTTTGCATAAAGTCTCAGCAATTTTCTTTTAAGTTCTACTCTTGTCAGTGAGCTATGGCTCCTTCATCAGCATCCACCAAAACAATAGCAAATGACTGAGAAAACTAATTTTAAAAAAAGGCCGAAATATTTGACTCTTAAACAGGATCTAATCTGGTTGATTTTTTTTTAAAGAATCAAAGAGGGAATTAACTATAAGTTTTTATAAAAATAGAAGTGGAAATATTAAAACCACTCTGTTGTAATCAAGACTCTGATCAAGTGTAACTATAAAGGGTGTTGGATGTTATCTTTTTCCTATGGATACCACATAATTTTATGTTGTTTAAAAACCAGAAGCATCAGTATTACCTGAAGCTACAAAAATGAGTTTCAAAGATACAACAGCAGAAGCATTACCTGGGAATTTGCTAGAAATGCAGTCTTGGGTTAAAACCCAGGACTACTTAATCAGATCTGCATTTTAATATGATACCAGGTGATTGCTTTTCACATTAAAGTTTGAGGTGTCATTGAAGATGCAGAAGAGCACCTGAGTTACACTGGAGAAAATGGAGTATTTGAATGATATTTTCTAAGTACACCCATAGTTCCTTGAATTTTTAATGAAAATGAGTAGTTATTTTTATTCTTTGAGGATCATATTCCAAAAAAATTCTGATCCTATTGACCTCATAGTACAAAACAATTTACAAAACTGTCTAAGAAAAATCTGAAGCAATCTGTTCTTCTAATCATTCAGGCATATGCATGTTAATCAAACTGCCTTCCTCCTTATGAATAGAAAATGACAATCAGGATAAATTACTACTTCTTCAGAGTGAAGAGTAAAAAAGTTTCTTGAAAGTCTGATACTTGGAAGACTATATTTTCCAGGTACTCAAAATATTTCTTGTGGTAATAACTCACCATACTCTATTCAAATAGGTAGAAAAATTTCATTGAATTCTCTAAACACATGGTGTACAACTTTATAGAAATTATGGTTCAGGTAACATGTATAGAGATGCTACGAATTTGAAGCTTTAGAAATAATTATTTTTATGGTCATGTATATAAAATTAATAATATATATTACTGTAAAATAGTAAATATTTCTTTCATTTATATTATGACCTATTAGGTGAAGTATGGAATTACATGTTCTCTGATTTGTGGAAAATAAGTTTCTATTCTTAGTTACCAATTGTACTAAATTGATCATAGCTATTGCGTGTAAATATAAGTTTATCCATCATAGGTTCTGTTAATGATTTCAAACTGTTCATTTCTAATTTCAAACGGTCCATCTATAATTATTCACTTGTATCATATTTTCCTTATTTCCAATTGCAAATCTGAAATTTGTGAGATTTCTGATATGCTAATATAACTATCTAAAGATTTTATCATGCCTTCCTAAACATTTATGATGCCTTAACTTGATATTACTGCTTAATTTTAAAATATATGCACCCAAAAGTTGTCACTTAAAGATGACATGCTGCTTTGTGTCTTCGATAAAATTTCAGACTAACAGAGCTTTTTGCCATATAGACGGAAAAAATCCCCAGTAATTTCAAAATTTACATAGCAGTTTAAACCAAAGTTGAGGTTCACAAGATTATGGCAAAGAAGGCTATTTGTCACAATAATCAGTAACATTAGGGAGGAAAGTTGTGTTATTAAACTACCACAAATTAGCAACATTTACAATGAATTTATTGATATCATCACCTGTGATCTTTTCTGAATCCTTTGCTTCAAATTCCCTTAAGTAAATATCTACATTATCAGACAGTCCAACATTCAAAATTTTATTCTCTTAGGATATGGTAAGATTTAAAAAACTGACATCTAATTATATTCAAAATATTTTTAAAATAATTATTGGAAAACATTTTACAGGGAGTTCCCTGGTGGTGTAGTGGCTAGGCTTCCGAGCTCTCAACGCTGCGGCCTAGGTTTGATTCCCAGCCAGGGAGCTACCAAAAAATAAAAAAAGAAAAAAGAAAATATTTTACAGATAAAGGAAATACTTATAGCTGGAGTTTTATTACAAGGGCTGTCCAGAAAGTATTCAGCCATAACCACTTATATATCTTTTGATGGAGTGCCCTAAAATACAATTAGAATTGTGAAAATGACTTAGAAACATTAAGACATTGAATTAGAGTTATTCAATAGGCATTTCTTTTTCTAAAATTTAAGTAAGTAAGTTTATTATGGACATTTACCTATTCATGTGCAAGTTTATATTGCTGAAAATAAAAAATAATGTCGATTTTTAAAAAAAATCCATTAGAATCCTGAAAGATGAGGTAAGCTTCAGTTTATAAAATCATCTTAATTTCAATGAGCTGTGTTAATAAGTAAAAACAAAGCTAAAAGTTAATTATCTTAAGGATGTTATTAGGTGGCAGTTGTTTAAAAAAATCACTTAAGATTCTCTCAGTAGGATTTTTGAAAAGATTGTTTACATTTTGGAAGAACTGTCCAATTAATAAATATATTTGTTTATTGAAGAGAAAAAGGTTATACACAGAAAGTTAATATGGGTTAAGTAATTTATATTTATAAACTTTTTTGAACTAATTTATATGTTCTTTTTAAAATTTATTTTTGTAATCAAAGTTAAGACTAGACTATTGGTCTTCTGAAACTATTGTCTGAATAATAAAAAATCACAGACACGTATGCAATAGCAGTGTGATTTTTTTCACAACCAGCAAGCAGCTACATGGTCTGCAAGCAAGGGTCTTGACAGAATAAATAGAATAGTGTCTTTCTAAGAAAAAGCAGAATCTATGAATCTTTATTCAGCAGAAGCACGCTGCCAGTCTCAGCTGTCCAATGCTTACCTACTAGTTTGCTTATTGATACACAATGGCTACTCCATTTAGTCTTTTTAAAAGTGCTCTCTCTATATAACAATAAAAGAAAGATAACAAGCATCAGTATTATAGGTTGTTCCCTGTACAAGCTGTCTGGTGAACAGAAGTTAAGAAAAAAATTAGATCAAGCTTATCTGGAGTTCAGTGTTTGTGTACAATGAGTTCAGGATAGTGCATTCAGTACCATAATTCCATATGCTATATCTGTGCAATTTTCCTGAGAACACATTTAAATATATTGTTTCCTTTATTTCTTTCACTTATTTCTGACGGATAACATGAAATTTGATTATAACCTTCAACAGTTTTCATTCCACTTTTCTCCTACATGGTGAACATGATATAACCAGGCCTGTGTAAATTCAAAATAATTTATATTTCAGTCAATAGAAAAAACAGTATTAAGTAGAAAATCTTTGGGGATATTCCTAGAGCTAAACAACAACATACTTGTACATATCAATTTTGATCCTGGTTTGCTACAATATCCCTATTCACTTATGTAGCTACTATTACACGACAGCATATAAATAAGGTATCTCTAACTCCTTTTATATCTCTACCAAAAATTCTTGGCCATTCTATCTTCTTATTATTCTATTGGTACTCTGAATGTTATACTTGCTCATCCCAGCTTTAGTTATAATGCTTGTTATCTATTGCCAAGCATAACTCTGATTTTTGCACACTTTCCTGTTTGGGCAACACATTAAAGGTTCTTATCATTTCCATTTCAAAGTGATCTTAGGAAAGTAGAACTCAGAGTTCAGCTCTTAACAGGATGATACACTTTGAAATAACCATTCCAATATTGTCCTTGAAATAACATCTGTAGCCTGCCATCACTGTTTTCATTTCCCAATTCTGCTGTGGTTTTCCACCTGCTAAATCATATAAAAAAATAGTAACACTTTTTTTTTTGTCTGAAATACACCTGTGAAACTAATTGAAGAATTATTTTTATATTGTCTGAAAATATACATAAATATTATATAAAACATACCCCTATTATTTGCTAACATTACTGAAAAAGGATAAGATAAGCAAGATACTTCATAGTCACCCATTTGCTTCACTGGATTTATTATGATAAAATATATTCCATAATTTTGAGTTATCTTAATCCACAAATGTGAATTCATGCGGACTTTCCATTTATTTTAATGTTCAATAGCATTAGGTACTAAAAAAATCACTATGTTTTTACTTGGTAGAAATTAAGGGTGGGTAATATATAATGAGCATGAAACACATAATTATCTTTTTAGCAAATCTATTATAACACAACAAGACAGTTACTCTTATATTTTTTATTCTATATTCTTCCTTTAATTTAGTATTGATTAATAATAGAGCAGAAAAATTTGGAGGTCATTCTTTATTTAAGATAGGAATCTTTCAAAAATAATGTATTAATAAATTTCTATGTGCATTATCTTTGCTAGGTGATGAAGAAAATAAATTTTAAAATAAAAACCAGTCTTATTTTACCTGGAGAAAGCAGCTACAATAAAGATTTCTGTTGTTATCAAATGTCTAGTCTCCATTTCTTACTTAGAGATAATCCCTAGTATTTAGCATTACAACTAACAATGTGTGGAAGAATGATATTTCCCAGCCTTTCTTGCAGTAGAGGTTAATGGATTTGAAAAAATGTATTATTATCATTATTATTCTTCTTATTATTATTACATGATAAAAAGCATCATTATTTGAAGATCATACTGTCATCGGCTTGGAGGAAGGAAACAATAAAAACAATAAAGAAAAGCACTAGAAGTAAAAAATATTTCCCAAATTTTGAAAGAAAATGATGAACCTATAAAAGCACTTTTTTTCTAGTAGTAATGGTCAACTAGTAAAGGGGAACAAAATCCAAGCCATTATTAGCAATAATAAGAACTTAAAAGAGGAACCAAACAACTGGAAAGACTACAGAAAATGGCTGCAACAAAGATTCTTGTCATTTATCATTTGTGATATTGAGGTAGTATTATAAAAGTCAACACTCCCCAAATTAATCTACAAATAAATACAATATCAATAAAAATCCAGAAACTTTCTTGGGTGTTTTGCTAAACATTGTAACATTTACAAGGACTACTGAATAGCTTTACTATAAATCAAACTTTCAGGAAAAAAAGTCTTTCCCTAGTTGTAAATAAGACATTGTTATGTCATAGTAATCAAAATAGAGTGCTATTTTCACAAGAACAAATTGACCCACGTGGCAAATAGAAAATTCAGAGATAGAGTGGCTATCTATTGAATTAGGCACCACGAATGAAGGGAGACAGGATAGATAGTCTAATAGAAGATGGAAAAACTGGCAATACTGCTTTCCTATCCACAAAGAGGAAAATTTAAAATGTAACAAGCACACAAAAAGATATTCAACATCATTAGTAATCATAAACATGCCAACTAAAACAATAGTTAAATACCATTCTCTTCCTATTACTTTAACAAAAATAAGGAAGCTGGTTGGTATCAAATATTGGGCCCAATGAAGGGAAATAAAAACCCTCTGTGTTGCTGCTTAGTGAGTAGGTTGATTTTTCTAGAAAGCAATCTCTCATAGTTTCCTAGTTGCTGAAATTATTTATATACATTCCATAGTATTCATTTGTCACTAGGTTTGGCTTGGTAACACCCTCTCCCACAATTTCGGCTCTCAATAACAAAAGGTTTATTTCTTGCTCATGTGACATGTAAGTTTCTGGTTGGCTGTTATGCTGCTCAATTGTTTCATGAGTCCTCATATGTCTTATAAGTGTCTTTATTCTGGGGTCTGGGCTGAAGCAGGAGGCTGGATCTGGGATATTCATTTTCATATCAGAAAGAAAAAAAAAACAAGAGAATTGGCAGGAGCACACAAAGACTATTAGAGCTTGCACTCTGAATGGAAATATGTCATTTTTGCACACATCTTACTGATCAACACAATTTAGATGGATGCATCGCCCATTGAAAGATACTGAAAGTCATATGGCAATGGGTGGAGAACAATGGGGCATAAATTATTAGGAAAATTATTATAATTTGTCACAAATACACTATGATCCTGGGTGCACCCCCAAAATTATCAAGCAACATTAAAGTGCCAAATACCCGGATGTTTATGCAGCATTGTTTGTAATGTCAGGGATCTGGAGACAAATCTCATGTCCATTCCTAGAGGATATACAAGTGGCAGTGAATTTTCACCATAGAGTATTATTAGAAGAGCAATTAGGAGTAATAAATTAATGTGCAAATAATTATCTGAATATATTTAAAAAAACACATTGCTTAATGAGAAAGCATTGGTAAATACACAATGTGTTTAACTATATTAAAATGTTTATATGCACAAATAATATTTTATAAAATGAAGTGGTTAAGAAAAGAACTGTCCAGACCAACAATGATAATAGGTGCATAAATTGAGGAATATGATTAATTCAACTGTATGCCAGTACAGTACAAATAATTGAAATTATTTTAAAGAAATTACATCATACAAGAATAGAATCTGATCCAATTAAGTTAAAAGTAATTAATAAAAATAATCAGATAATTTTTATATATTTTTAAACATGTGTTTATATTTTTAAACATATGTGTTTAAAATATAACATATATTTTAACACATGTAGATGTAATAGATATGGCAAAACTATAATGAAAATCCAGCAAATATTGGATACAAAATTCAAATAAGACTATTTGGGAAGAGACAGGAAAGGAAGAAGATGTGAAGTCTCTGTGTCTCATGCAGCTAGTAGTTGGTGCATGCTCCTTATATCTGCCTTATATTTCATTTTTACATTATGCATGTACAAATGAATAATTTTTGCATTAAATATTTAATAAAATAATTTTTAAATTATAAATTTGTATTTTAAATAAAAGTTGGTGATGAGGATATGAATTAAGGTAATAGAAATTGAGTGATAATAATAGTCAAAGATTTAGGTAGAAAGAATAAAAAAGAAAAATGAATCATTAATTGGGCCTGGCCACTAGGATAATCAGAGGGAAGACATCACAGCTTTCAGTCAAAAGAAGGACAAATCTTTTATTCACATCAGGGCTCCAAGCAAGGCCAGCCACTGGTGTCTAATTTACACACCAACTATCCGATAGACAAACCTGCTTCATGAAGATCACTGGGAAGATTTCCACTTAGGCTTCAGAAGTACAAATATTGAGGCACATATACCTCTACAGATAAACTTTTAAACCATTAAATACCTGAATTAAGCTGGACTCTTCCATGTTTCTCTTTTTTTCAAAATATCTTGAGAAGTCTACCTCTTCTGTTCATGTATTGAGTTAAGACTTTCACACATGACCTCTGATATTAAGCCTGTTCAGATTACCCTTACAGCTCAGACTGAATGTGACTCTGATATGGAGCCACAATGTGCTGTGTGTGTGGGGTGTGTGTGTGTGTGTGTGTGTGTGTGTGTGTGTGTTCAATAGCATATCTTGTGTATGAGTTATGTTAAATGTTAAACATGTACTGGAAGACAAAGATACTTTAAAAAAGAATTATTATGCATTTACTAATTATTCATTCTACAAAGAATTTTAGGTCTGAAATTGATACCATCTATCACCTACTCTAACTTCTCAGTTTACAGGTGAAAGAGCAGGGTGAGTAGAATAACTTGTCTTGGTCAAGACCACATACCTAACTGATGTTAAATCCAGATTCCCTCAAGTCTTTCAACAATTAAGTGTTCTTTCCTCCACTATACATTGGGTTTCAGTCAAAGTTCTACATAAGACTAGAGTGCTCCAAGAAATATCACAAAGAACCAAAGAGGACTCTTCACCCCTCCTCCTGGTTTTGGAATGAGAATATTCACTATATATTAGGCTTTTAAAAATCATTTTTGGAAAAACAAGATTTTTACTAGATAAAATAAATGTTTTAATGTATTTAATTGTACTTGCACAAAATTAGAGCACTAATGATGCATTAAACTCATATATTACTATTTTAGTAAATGTTTTCTATTATTTCAAAGAAATCTATTACATTTTTAGCGTGTGACAAATGCTATATGAAATTCTGAAGATGCAATGATGATAATCAAGACATAATAGCTTGACTTTAATTACCTCCAGGGAGGGTATCAAGGAAAAACAGTTGAGGAAGACTAAAATTTGTATGAGATACTCACAGGAAGGCTACTTTAAGCAGTCAAAGTGTTTAAGGAATAATATAATGCAGAAGTATGATGGATAAATAGAATACGGAAAAAAAATAATTCGGAAAAATGGTTCAAGTGAAAAAAGAGCATGGAAAAAGATCATAAAGCATGTAAGAGCAGAACATATTTTAGAACCTAAAATTAATTCTGAATAGATGTTAGGAAAAGCAGGATTATAAAGAAAACAATGTCGCATAGAGGGCTGGAGTATGGACTTTTTCATGTGATTGATAGTGTTGGAGTTCTGGTTGCACAGACAGCATGACCTTAGAGCATACTTTAAACTGTCATGTCTACATTTTCCTCTATCAAAACTTGTTAATAATAGCTTCTACCTCACAAAGTGTGACACTGCTAAAACATACAACAATTATGCATGGGATAATTCATTGAAATGAAGAACTGGTTGAGAGATGTTGCTATATAGCCAGATGACTTTAAACTGGGATCATGGCTTTGGCATTTAATAACAGCATGATCTCACTTAAGACAATTGACTGTATGCCTCTTTAATTGCTTTATTTGTAAAATGGTTGAAAGAATAGTACATTACATAGTTGTCTCATGTGAATTAATGTTCAAGTACCTACAAAATTGTCTGTCACATAAAAACTACTTGACCTTTTTTACATTAAATTTAATTATATTATAAAAATATATATTTATACACACACACACACACACACACACACACACACACACACATATGTATGTATGTATAGTACCTACAAAGTGGAATGGAGGTACCCAGCCTATTTGAGAAGGGGTAAGGAAGGCAGTGTGGCTACAGAAGAATGAGAAGGCTAACAGTAGGTTAAAAATTATGAGAGACAGGATGGAGTGCTGGGTGGGGGGTCTATATAATATTTTGGATTAAAGTCAGTATAAGGATTTTAAGATATTGTTCTGAGTTGTAAGGGAAGGTATTGGGATATTGGCCACATTTATGCTTAAACAGCAGTTTTCTTAATTACTTGCTGCTTGGTTAAAAACAGATTAAAGTGGGGCCAATGCGGAAACCAGTTAAAAATCATTGTAAAAGGGGAAGAAAGCTCATAACAAGGTGATAGCAGTGGAAATGTAAGGATGAGGTTAGATCCAGAATGTATTTTGAAGGTGGAGACGACAGGACTTTTTCAAAGGTTGGATGTGGAAAAATGAGAAAGAAGATATTTTAATATTAAACAGGAGGTGTGGTAGATGATAAAAATAGCCATCATAGATTATTGAAGAATATTGAGTCTTGGCTTCAAGAGGCCCTTAGATTTTCTCTGTGGCTGTTTTCAGGATCCCTGCATCACCACCATGTGGAGAAGTTTAGTAAATCTGCAAGATGAAGGAAAACACATGTCCCAGTAGCTGTCATTCCCCTGACAGCTCATCTACAGAGGTAGAGCATGTATCTAATCAGTAGTTGCCCAAGCAGCAAGAGAATTGTCCAGTGAGCTCAGCCTTATTTGTCATGGAAGAATTTTTAAAATAAATAAATGGATGTTTTATTAAATTACAAAATTTTGAAGTGGTTTGTCATACTGCAATAGATAATTATTAAAATGAATAATTTATAAATTATTTGATAAATTTGGATCAGAATGTCACTGTTTTTCATAGATAGTACTATAAAGTAAAATTGTCTCTTATTTGTAAAGTAAAACAAACAAACAAACAAAAAACACTTTTTTTCTCTTTACACTGAATCCCCAAAGAATAGAGGCACAAGTGACAACATCTCAGTAGTATTAATACATTTACATGCTGGTTGAACAGTTACCAGTTGTTTAGTGTAAGGACAATCTCTAAATAATTCTTAATGTAGGTTTATAAAACTATATATTCTGTGCTTGAGTTAATTAGGTAAAAACTAAAAGAGATATTCCTGTTGATTTAAGAAAAGCTTTGAAAATTTTGAAAACTTTGAAAACTTTAAACCTAAGTTGCTATTGGAGAATATATACATCAGAGAAATTCTTTAATATCATTCTGAACTAGGCATACCACAACTCTCTCGTAATATTTGTAACACTGAGACAAAATAAATTAACTTGAATTATTTCTTTAAATATTAAAAATCAGCCAGTGGATTTATTTCTTTCTTTATTTCTTTATTTATTTATTTTTCCGGCTTGAAAACTTTTTATTTGACATTTTTGGATGTTGCTTCCTGTCTTTTAAGTTTAAGAATAAAACAGCTAGTTCAATAAAAGCAAATCTATACGGAAGTCATTTTCTTTTGTGTGAAGAAACAGGAATGAACTATACAAAAGCAGAGCAGTTCACCGTCAAAACTCAGTAACTCAAGAGCACAACCAATTATAAACACACTAAGGACACAGTGCTGCTGCACTAGGCTTGGGAGAGGTGAGCCATGTGCTGGCTACGGCTTAGGATCTGCTGCCAGGCTCGAGTCCTGAGCCTCTTCCACCTCGGAGAGCTTTTTCGTCATGTTCTAGTGTCTGCTGAAGTTCATGGATGGTACTAACAAGAACATGAAACTGTTTCCTTCTCAATTCCAGCTTATCTTTGACACTTTCTTTAATATGTGAAAGATGCTCTAATTCTTTTCCTAGAGCCTCTAGTTCCTTCAATGTCTGATGCCTGTCTGGGTGATGCTGGATCACTTTTGCCAAAGCATCATATTCTTGGTGATTTTTTTGTATTTGTTTTGCTTGAAGAATTTGCTTTTTGCACTCAGCAATTTTTTCATGTGCTCCAGCAATGCTACATTCTATTTCTTTGTAAATTTTTTCATAATTTTCCATTTCTCTGAGATTCATATCGTACACCAGCAATGTTTTTACCCATCGAGAATTCACACTGAGACAAGGTGCTCAGCACTAATTGAATTGAAAGCTAGATCTCACTTGACAAGCTTCTAAAATTCATTAAAGAAAAAAAAATCAAGATAATAATATTCCCTAGTGGATGCTATAACATCTAGCTTCAAATTCCCACTGGAAGCTTTTTTTTTTATAGATTGCTACTTGATTTCTAAATACGGTAATATAGAAAAATCTGCCAGAGGAAGGGATACATATCACATCAGTGAAATAAATGAAGTTGTCTTGGCTTCTTTTATTGAAATGTCTTGCATTTTTGGTATATGCAAAATAAGAAAAATGGCTTTCAATGTATGTGCTTCGAAAAGAATTTATGTAAAGACACTTAAGTACAAACTAAAAAGAAGGGTTTTTCCATAACTAATACCTCAATGTGACATTAGTTCACCTCTTCCCCATAACAAAGTATTCATTAAAATCTGCAAGCTGCTGCAACAAAGGTCTTCTGTCAAGGTTTCTATGCATTTCCCCTTGGTTTCATATTTTTAATTGGTTTAACCAAAAATAAAACATAATATCTACCTGGAAACAGGAAGATATCCAAGTTTCATATTAGCTTTCTTATCTCTAGTGGCTATCTCTAGCAATACAGAATACTAACAAAGAAAATATAAGGACCTCTGTGACTAGAGGAAAAGGGAAAGATGATCTTCATTTCTGGAAAGTTTTACTGCTAGACCACGTGACTCCATGCAATTTTCTCTAGTGTGGTCTCAAACATATTGCAAGTAGATATCCAATGTGTTGAATTACTTTTGTTAAGGTGTTATGTTGCCAAGCTGTTAAAGTAATGCAGCTGGGCCTAAAATTTTGGACAAAGCTGAACAGTGTCCATAGATTTTTCTGAGCCACTTCCAACATACAGTAGCAGCTGCTGTGTTTATGTGCAATACCACTGTGCAAGTGGCAATTAAACTACAAAATTCTAGATACATAGTTGGAAAACAGCAGGTAGTCAGCACACAACTGGCACTGAGCTAAAACAGAAAAGAATACTACTTTTGAAATATAAGCCAAGCTAGAAAACCTCATGCCACTGTGTACATAAAATGGTGGCTAAAAACCAACAATGTTTGATTCAATAGGGTAAGAATCTTTAAAATAACATAAAGGGAATTTTTTCCCTTCATTTTTTTCCATATGTGGTTTTAAAAAGTAATTTTAAGAAGACTGAATCCTTGTGATACACCATAAAATAATTCATGTATAAGATTCATATCTTGCAATAATGTATTTTATCAGTGCCTGTCCTATGTGTGCAAAGTCATAATGCCAATCTTATAAAAGCAAATGATCTTGAAATAATTATATATTTTGGTTTTGAAATTTGGGGCATATGAAAAAGTGTGTCATAATATCTCTGATGAAAAATAAAAGGCAATTAGAGTCATAGGTATTGTACTGATTGAATATATCCTCTCTTTGAAGTTCTAGATATAGTGTAAATTGTTTTGAAAAATACCAGCTTTACATTCAGTGGACAATACTTTTTAGCATGTTATTAACCCCAAAAAGGAAATTTTTGATGTGATTGTTTGCGTTCTGGGACATTAACTGGGAACAATATAACTCAGGTGAGTCTTCTCTTAATGAACATAGTGTCAAATGCTGTATTTTTCTGTATGTTATTAACAGACCTTTTCATGTTTTATAGAATGTATATTATCTTATGTAGCATATTTAAAATAATATATTTTATTATGTAATTGCATATTAAATACTATGAAATATAGTTTTAAATCATATCAATCATCTAATTTTAAAAACCCTTGAATATATTTGGAAACTATAGTAGTAAGGTCCACTTACATCCTGATGGGACCAAGTGACCAGTCTGGAACATTTGAATTAATACATGCCAATTTCTGGCATAGCTTCAGAAATGCCCATGAACATGTCCTCCTACTTCTGATCATTGTCTAATTAAATACTGAGTATTCAGGGTGGGACCCTAAGACTGTGAGGAAAAGTAGAAAAACTAATTGGAAAGAGTCTGTGTCTCTGAGTAACTATTATACAAAGAAGAGAATTATCCAGAATACCTGTACAATAAAGAACAAGTGCATTTGTTGGAACAGAAAATAAAACATTGTTGTATTAAAGTAAAATCATGTGCCACAGAAGATGTTTTGGTCAATGTCAGACCTCATATACTATGGTCCCATAAGATTATAATGGAGCTGAAAAAGTCTAATCACCTAGTGACAACACAGCCATTGTAATGTCATAAAATGGCACATTACTCATGTGTTTGTGGTGGTGCTGGTATAAACAATTTTCTACACTGCCAGTCATAAAATAAAAATGTAAATAGCATGTACAATTATGTGCAGTACATAATACTAGATAATGACAATAAGTGATTATGTTACTGGTTTATATACTATATTATACTTATTATTTTATAGTCTACTCTTTTTACTTATAAAAAGTTTGCTATAAAACAGTATGCTATGTTATGTTCACAGTGGCCTCATACGTCTCTGGTTTTCAGTGTCTTGTCATTGTTATCATGTTCTCTTTTGCTTCAATCAATCTCCTTTTATTTTATAAATGTACTGTAGCCTAAGTGTACAGTGTTTATAAAGTCTACAGTAGTGTACGGCTGTGTTCTAGGCCTTCACATTCACTCATATTCACTCACTGACTCACCTAGAGCAACTTTCATTGCTACAAGCTCCATTCATGGTAAGTGCCTTTATAGGCTTGCCATTTCCTATCTTTCATCCATATTTTTATTGTACCTTTTCTATGTTTAGATGCACAAATACTTACCATTATTTTATAATTGTCTGCAGTATTCAGTACAGTAATATGCTATACAGATTTGTTACCTACGAGCAAGAGATTCTACCATACAACCTAGGTATTATTAAGTTATACCACCTAGGTCCATGCAAGTGCAGTCTATGATGCTCCCCAAATGACAAAATCACCAAACAATGCATTTCTCGGAAAGTATCCCCATCATTAAGTGGGACATGCTTATATTGAGATATTGATGGATTTTTTCATTTGTTTTCACAGAATAACAGCCTACCTTAAATAAAACAGAAATCCATATCTAGAATTTGGGTTCTATGATAACAAGTCTTTTTGCCATTTGGGTTAGTGTTCAGATAGTGAGTGATAAAGAATTTTATACTAAATCCAGAAAGACCTATGTTTTATATTAGCAAAAATGTTGAAAAAGTCAGTTTTGATAGCACCTTCATGAAAACAGTGATGCATATAGTTTTTAAAGTATCATATATAGTATATTTTGAGTTCAGAAAAAATGTAATGGGAGTAAATCATTTTACAGTTGAGACACCTGAATCTCAAAAACGTCAAGTGGATTATTCAAAAGTTCTCAGTGGTACAGATATAACCTTTATTGGACTTTATATTGCTTCAAGACGTATGTAGAAATTTCTACCCAATAGAGTTTTGCTATATTCGATCCTTAGAAAATAGTACAATTGTAATGTTTTCCACCATGATATGAATTTGTCAATTTCTACTTGTAATTCTGCAAACAGAATACTATTAGGTGTACTCTAATTTAAAATAGTAGAATCTTTCTGGTGAACTTTTCATTGTCATTTTGTAGTGACCATAATTAGCCCTACTCATAACTTTTTATTTGAAGTTCTTTCATTTTCTCTGTCAATACAACACTAACTTTTAAGGTTCAATCTTTTGATGTTCTTATAAGTGCTATATAGCTGGATTTGTGAGGGCAGGTGTGTATCCATACTTACCATCTCCTTTTTCACTAGTGATATGCCATCATTATTGACATATTTGGATTTGTTGCTATCATCCATTATTCACGCTTTCCTTCAACTCTGCTTTTTCTCTTATTCACTTGTTATCCCTCTGACTTGCCTTACAATTGGTTCATCTGTAAGCTCCCCTCACCTTTTTTCTACTCGTGATTTAGACAATGTTATATTTCTAGTCCTCAGTGGTTACCCTTAAATTGTTATTTAAATTTAACTTTAAAAGTTAATTTTACTGCAATTCTCCATGAAAAATATAATGTGGACCTTAGAGTCCTTAATCCTGAGTACAAGCACCAGTGGTAAGTGCCTCATTCTTCAGCATAATAATTCCAACTTATTATACATTCATCATTATCATTATTCTTGCCACACAGTATCAATATTTTCTTTCAAACTTTTGATAGGGTAAATCCTTTTCTTTCCAAATCCTTTATTACTATTTTGCACTTTTGTTTTATGAGAAGTAAATTTCCTTAGTCTTTTTATAAAATGAATTTTAATTTTATACATTCACGTCAAACCAGTTTCATTGTACATAATCATACTACTTGTTCCACTCTTACTGATTTGAAGAATTCAGAATATATTTGTATCATGGGCAAATTTAATATTTGCCTACTCGATACTATGTGTTGCATCCTACTACTTAACTATATTTGTGTGTGTTTCTGAGCATGTTCTGATATAAATGAAGTTCACTACATAGCCACCTTATTTCTCCAAACTGTGACATTTATTCTTTGTTACTTGCCATGCCTTCATACTCACACCAAAAAGCTGTATAAATATGATCAGTCTTCCATCTCCTTGCTTTACCTCATCCAAGTTCAACTGAAAAAGTGTATGGTGACAACTTCCAGCATAGAGGCAAAGAAGACACATGACCTGAACTACAATGATTAGACAGTTCGCAACTTAAAATGATTTGCATTTACAATCATTTGACATTACAATGGTGCAGATTCAATACACATGCAGCAGAAACTGTATTTTGAATTTTGACTTTTGATCTCTTCCCAGATTTGCTATAAGTGGTATGATACTCTGTCATATTGATGGGCAGCAGCAGCCAGCTGCAGCTCCCAGTCAGTCACAAAGGGAAACAACCGATATTCTACATCAGGCCTTGGCAGACATTCTCAAGGCAAGGGGTACTTATTTTCTCCAAGTGTCACTGTCCACTAGCTATTTATTTTATTATTCAGGTAGTCACCCCAAAATTACTTGGCAGTCCACCAGTGGGCCATAATCGATGACTTTCCCAGCCCTGCTCTAAAGTATACTGTGTTACCCAGATTTTTATTTTTTGGATATTGTGTTTTGCGTTGTAGCATCCCATTGAGTATACAAAACGCCTATCTGTGTGTCTTGCTTATGCTGAAAAGAAGAAGGTAGTTACACTTCATATGAAACTTAAGATAATTGTCCAGCATGAAAGGGGAAAACCAGTAGTGGCCATTACACGTAAGTGAGGACTTTGATAATCGACAATCTCAACCATTTTAGAAGACAAGAAGCAAGTCAGTGATGTAGTGAAATTGTCAACATCAGTTAAATGTGTTTTCAACTTAGAATATCTTCAACTCATGAGGTTTGTCAGGACATAACTTCATGGCAAATTTTTATATATATATAAATATATTTTTATTGTTAGACTAATTGGGGTGACATTGCTTATCAAGAGTTACATAGGTTTCAGATGCAGAATTCTACAGTGAATCATCTATTTGTTGCATTATATGTTCACCATCAACTGTGAGTTCTCTTTTCATCACCATATATTTGGCTCCCCTTCCCTTCTCTCCCTCCCCCTCTCTCTTTTCCCACCCTTCCCCCTACCTCTTCTCCCACCCCTCCCCCCCGATCCCCAAATAACCCTTAAACCATAGAGTCCATTGTAAATTGAGGAGGATCTGTAGTCAAAATTCATATGATGTTTTTCCAAATGATAAATGGCTATTTTAAAAGAAGTACCATCTTTGATGATTTTATTTCTGGCACTGAAATAAGTAAGAGCTGTGGCAAGCCAAATCAGTTCATAATACAAAGCATTGGAAGACTAGAGTATGATCTGGCATACTTAATAAGCCATGATCTGTGTATATTTGCAGGTGAACATGATTGTTTTGATCGTGATAAAGTTTACACAAGTAAGATATAATCTGATTCTGTTCCTTTGCTTTGAAAAAAATCTGCTGATAATCTACAAAGTCTGATTATTTATGAGATAATTCTTTTGTAAACCTCTTTTTCTCTCTTCTCTATATTTTACTAAGGTATGTCTAGGCCTGGATTTAAAAATAGTCCTCAGGACTTCCTAAGTTTCTATAATACAAGGATTATGTTTCATTAACTTTGAAAAATCCTAAATTATTATTTTCTATGACTATTGTCTCCCCTAATTCTCTTCTTTTGGGACTTTTTAAAACATTTTCTGAACATTGTGCCTTGATGTCCCCTGAATTTTTATTTTTTTCTATCCCTTTTTATTTCTTTAAAGCAAAGTATATAAAAATACAAGCTTGATGTTATTCTCTTTTATAGACTCTATTCCTAGGATGTCAGTTGAGTAGGACAAAATGGACAACCAAGAGCCACTCTCCTTGCTCGAGCCCGCTCCTACTTCTTTGGAGTGTACTTTCCCTTCAATAAACTATCTCTTTGTTTCACTTCTATAAAAAAATAATAAAAAAGAATGAGAACTTTTCTCTGCTCCCTGAATATAAGTCAGCTTTGATGTAGATATAAGATGACTGACACTAATTTCCCTTTAAATTTTATAGTGAATTATAATTATCTTTGATGTTACTGCACTTTATAACTTTCTTCACAAAATAGAGTGTTTTTCCTTCAAAATAATAATAACAGCTTTTTTTAATGTTCCTTTGTTTGTTTTTAGGTCAAAATAGTATACTACACAGTTAAAAAGAAATAATATCTAAATATCAATATGAAAACTTAAATGGTTTTAATTTTACTGAAGCATTTCTGCAAGTTAAATTTTCAATATTTTGTGTTTTTTTGTGGTTTGGTGTCATATTTCCTCCAAATTTTGTTTTCTTATATTTGAATGGAATTTAAAAATACTTCAAAATCTTTTTTCATGATTAACAATATAATGATTGAGTGTAAACAAGAACCGTTATCATGCCACAAATCTTCAAAAGGAAAATTTTAATGAATCAGTAATTATGTTTAGTTGTCAAGATACAATAAGATATGCAAAGCACAGGATATAACCTATCTTAAGTAAGTTCAAAAAATTTCAAATTAAAATAAGAACAAACTATAAAGAATAGGATGTTCTGGGAAAGAAATGTGTCCCTTTAGTATTCATCAGATATACTTTTAACAGAGGAGAAAAGACAAACGAACAATTATTTTTGCCATCATGTGTATATGGGGATACTGGAAATATTATCTTTGCAAAAGTTTTTCCTATAGAATGTGTGCATAAAACCATCAAATTCTTGAATACCCTAGAATATCACTCTGATGGAGGAACAATGAAAAGGAGATTTTTAAAAAAAGGATTAAATAAGCCTAAGAAATTCCTTACACTTTTACATTCTTTTTTAACCCCTTTTCTTAATCTCCTCATACAAAGTTATCTCATGACTTCTGTTACCCCCTGCTTCTGTCTGCTTTCCTCTTCACCTAAGCTGCAATGTCTACAATTTTTTTGAGTATGTATTGTAAGACATACATATGTTGATTTTCCTTTAAAAAACAAGTATCTAAATATAAGAAGCTATTTCTGCAGGAATTAAATAGCTCTTGCTTTCTGTTTCATGGTCAACTCAAAGTAAAAATAAAGTGTTCCATTAAATCTCTTTTTAATAGTATAAGTGCCCTGATGAAATTGTCTCACTATACAAAACCAATATGTTAGACACAAATTAAGGCATACACAAGACATTACAATGGTATTTAAAGTGAAATATTTATGAAGTGATTTAAATACTAATGACAGAGCATTCCTAAAGGAGTCACAAAATTAAAGGATAAGAACATTCCACGCTAGCACTGTAGCCCTCCAGTCTGTGGCATGTTGCATATATTGTTTCTCATTATTCAATTCTTAGGAATGTAGCCAGGAGATAGAAGAGAAAAAGGACACATGGGAATGAAGGATTGTAGTTGAAGGACGTATCCTATTTACCCTTGAAATATTAGTACCAAATCCAGCAGCAAATGGTTTGTCAAACATCCACTTGTATTGTAATTTCAACTATCTTAGACACAATCTGCTCTTCTTACTGGAAAGAATGTTTCCTACTACTAGAAAACTATAAATAAACTTCAGCTCAATCCTGACATCGTGAATTCAGCATATTAACAACTCTCTATCCTGTCATTCTCAGCATGTTTGTGATCTATTTCTTATGGTTCCAAGATGGCTAATGCAGGTCTAGTTGTCACAGGCAGAAACTACATCCAGCAAAGATGACTACATATCCTTCCATGTGTACCTATTTTATCAATAACAAATACTTCCCCAGATGCCCTCAAGCAGACTTTTTCTGATACCCATCAGCTATGTTTGGGTCATATATGCACGTGACCTTTACTAGTATTGATTAAGAATACTTGCAGTGAGATTTTCCTGAGCATATAGATATGCAGATGACAAATAAATAAAACCAGAGCTATTGGAAGTGAAGAGAAAGAACCCAAGGGACTTTTAATTAGAAAACTGACCAAATTTTCATAACTAAAGCATTATTTTCTAAAATTAAATAATTATAAAGAAGAAAATAGAAAATCATAAAATTAAACTTATACATTTTAAATATTTGGTCAGTGTTGAGTCTCATAAACCATTACCAATAATTAATAATCTATTAATTTATTCATTACTCCACCATTTGGTGAATTTATTTCTAAAAACTTTTAATACTTACAGCAGAAATATGAAGATGATATAAAGAGATTAAGGCAAACCTTTAGTGGTTTAAAATAATATTGGATCAAATATATAAGACCAGATTAAAATATAAATTTAAAAAATAACACAACCAGTAGTCATTTTTGCATTAGGATAAATAACACTTTGTACCACAGTAGCTCTTGAAATAGCAGTGTATGAAAACCTAAGTGCAATGTTGTAATGTTTGATGTTCTGGATAATAATTCATACACACACACACACACACACACACACACACACACACACACACGAGAGCTGTCTAGAAAGTATCCAGCCATGGTAATATGAATAATAAAAGCATTTATGGGAATTTTCCCAACAGCCCTCCTATTTCTCAATGTTTTGAACATTGTGATAAGAAAAAGTAAACAAATTTCAAGCCTAAATTTTATAAACAGATATAATTTAATGTTTAAATTTGAAGAAAGTACAAATCTCACTTTGTGATGCTTTCAAATAAATCAAGTGTTTTGCGACAAAAATTCAAGGAAAGGAAAGCTATCATAGTGATTAAAAGGATAAAGTTGGAGTTCCCTGATGGTGTAGTGGCTTAAGGCTTCAGTGCTGGCGCTGTCAGCGCTGTGGCCTGGGTTCGATTCCCAGCCAGGGAGCTACCCATATACCAAAAAGCAAAAAAAAAAAAAAAAGCATAAAGTAAAAGACATACCTCTTATTATTGCACATTATTTACACTTAATTCAAAAATAAAGATAAAAATAATTATGCAATATGTTAATGTAATTTTCAATTTATTTTACTTTTCACTCAAATGAAATAGTTTACATGCTAAAAAACTCTTATTTAAGCAATAATTAAATTCATAAGATAGGTTCGATGCTTATCTCTGAAAATATCAGCATCCTGTTTCAGAGTTCCCATATTTTAGAGATTATATATATAAAGTGTAACTTGATTTAAGTGCTGCCTTGGTATCAGAAATAGTAAGCACTTTAAGGTAGGAAAGGTGGCTATATTTTCTGAATAACAAAATTATTGTATCAAATGATTGACTACAAAAGTGGTTTAGTATTTGCATTACAGAAACAGAAGATAGTATTAAGTAATTTTTATAACATTATTTAAATTAGATCAGAATATAAACAAATTGAAACTAGAATAAGGCTCTTTTGGACATTGCATGAATGCACCCCAACCTAAGCCTATATGAGAAAAATGAATTAGATGCTCTTGAAGAATTATTTGAATAGTTAAAATAATTACATGTCTCAAGAATACTCTAATTATATAACTTCAATAATCATTGACAGATCTTTAAAAAATTAACTTGGTTAATATTTGAAAGTATGAATCTTATCATGGAGTACCTTACAAAAAAGGCACCTGAAACTGAGACAAGAGACCTGATGTCCATTGCAGGTTCTGATGCTAAAATACTTCAGCAGTTTTGGCCAAAGTACTTATCCTTTTTAGGTCACCAGTTTTCATTTCTCTGATGATAACATGAGGGTGTTTGAACTAAAGGATCCCTAAGATACAATGTAATTCATTCAATGAGATTATGATACGAAGAAAAAGGTCTTAACCATCATCATGTCATAAGAGTGTTTTTATGAGTTATTTATACTTATTTGCTATTAAACTAAAGCTTCATTTTTTAATCTATATCACTTATAATTATTTTGAGTTCAATAAAAGTACCTGATAAAATTTAGTTGATAATTAATGAAAATAAGAGTATTTTGAATAATTATCTCTCAACTAAAAAAAAAAAGAAAAAATATGGGGGTCTACTTGTATATCCCTTTCATAGTTGATATGCAGGAATAAACTTTAAAGTCCAGAATGTTTTGATCAGGGGAATTTTATTTAAGTCACAATATAGTATATCTCAATCTCTCCATAAATCTTTACTCTTAAGAAATAACTCATAATTTGTTAAAATTAAATGTATACATTTTCACTTGCACCATTTATTTTGATAGTCAATATAAGCCTTAATGAATTTAGTAATTCTTCATTTCACAGAAGGAAACTAATATTAGGCTCAAATAATGTAAATGCTTTACCCAGTGGGAAGTTGCCTTATTCTATGTACTTATTAGGAAGTGATAGCATCTGTACAATTTGTGATTAAGACCTAACATTGAGTACAAACTACAACACTAGAGGCAGAGAACAGAGACAGGGTTATGCACTTTATATTAATGATCTAATGAAATTATTATAACAAATCCTTGGAAATAAGCATTATTATATTCTTCATTTTATAGATGAGACACCTAAGATTCATGGAGGTCTATTAATATTTCTAAGGTTATGCAGTAAGCCAGACAATATCACAGGATGCTTTTCCTTTCTAAGAAAGCTAATTTATTACTGTAATTCTCTATTTTTAATTTGGGAAATTACAATTTATAATTTTTGAGACAAAAAAAGCACATTTCCAAGGAGACAGAGCTATATATTGGGCAGTCAGTCGTTCACATAGAGATGATACTTGAAGACATGTTACTGGTAAATATATCTGAAAGAAATAAATTATATAAATGTAAGATATCTATATATGTATATATATATATATATATATACACACACACATATATATCTGTGTGTGTGTGTGTGTGTGTGTGTGTGTGTGTGTATATACAGAGAGAGAGAGAGAGAGACGTTTTCATTGTTGCGTTTATTTTCTATCATGGTTTTAATCCTGTGTATTTCTTTCCAATTCCTCTAATTCTCTTGCATATTTTAAAAACTAAAATTTTGCCTTTTATTCCTCCTACTACTCTTCTGTTTCAGAACCTTCCAAGCATCCTTTTAGATTATAGGATATAGCCTAAATATAGTACTTCGTATTTGAAGACCATCAGAAGCTGGCCCCATACTATTTTCTAATTGTAGGTCCCCTACTCTTCATCAGTATAATTGAATGAATAGAACACTATATATTTCCAAAAGCTTAACAAGCTTTAAAAATTTCAAAAATTATTATTCTTATAAAAATAGTCTTAATTTTGAGAATTTTTATTTAAAAATATATGTATTTGAATGAAGGAATATTATCTTAAAAATTTAGTAAGTCATATTTTAAATAAATTTGCGGGTTCATTCAATTCAGATAAAGAAAAGGAAGATATGTTTCCTCTATAATTTTAGATTTACTGCAAAGTAGTTAAAAGATTTAAGGTATGTTCAATAAATAATGAACTTCATTTTTTGCCTGTTATTCTTGATAGTTCAGTAATACTCGGGTAACAAAATTCTATGGTTCTATTTCCTGTGTTTTAAAGTCTTATTTAAATTCTTATGGACATCATATTTGGTCATGGATTGCAGAGAAAATAATATAAATCTACACCTTTTAATACTCTTCCTAAAAAATGTTCTTTGAACAACTGAAGAATACGAACAATTATTTTGGTCAGTGCAGTGCAGCCAAGTCAGGCAGCTAGCATTTAGCAACTCTATTTAAAAATAGCCAGCAAAGTGAAATGTGAAATAGAAATACTCTCTTGTGGACCCTGACCCAAAAGCAGCTCATTCTCTTTCCCTGGAAAAGAAACTGGAAAATGTAAACAGCTGAGGTCTTCTAACACCTGTAGGACAACTCTGGTTGGTACTAAGCCTCCCTCCAGCCATAAATATTCACTTAAATATAGCTGCACGAATTGACAAAGGAGTATATGGACAATAGCCTTCTATATTAATCTATATTAAAGCCCAGTAAAGCCCATCTATTGCCAAGTGTTATAATGAAAATGTTTCTGTAAAATTCCTTAGATAAATAATGTGATGAATAATATCTAATTTTTAAAAATGATTCTTTCACATAAACATGTTGATGTTAAATAAAATACTGTAGACTGAGGTTCTGCTTTTCAGTGTAGTTCCTTTTAATGCTAAAAATAAGCTGATAAAATAGCAGTAAAAATCAAATTTTCCTCGGGAAATAAAAGCAATTGAGGGATGTCAGGTGTTTATTGGCTTTAGAATACAGAGAAGAAATTCTCTAGGGAAGGTACACACTGATGCAAAGTCCTAGAAAGAATGCAAGCAAGAAATGAGTTAAGGTAATTAAAATATAATACCTCTTTTTTATTGGTTAATTGTTAAACTTACATAGCATCATTTAACAAATCTTTGACTCTTTCACATTCTATGAAAGACCCTGTGGTTGTGTTCAAAGAGAGGAAAACAAATTTTATTCTCAGAGAATTTGAAATTTTATTAAATAAGCCATTTTCTTTATTTAAAAATGTACTTATATTTGAGAAAATAGTCATGGACTGCTTAATGACAGAGATACCTTCTGAGGAATGCATTTTTAGGTGATTTCATTGTGCAAAGATCAAAAAGGTCACTTACACAAACCTAGATGGTATAGCCTAACACATACATAGGCTACATGGTGTGTGTGTGTATATATACATATATATGTGTGTGTGTGTATATATACATATACATACTTCTTCTGGGCTATACACTTATATAGAATGTTATTGTACCAAACAACAAAACAACATGAGATTATATCAAGCACAAGAGAAAATGATACAATTAATAAACAAGGTAAACATGAGATATATGAGGCTGCTTCTAGTATAACATGTTATACTGTTTTATAGAAAATATTTTTATAAGTTTAAAGATAACATTCTAAAATAATAGTAAAAAGTATACTATAATAAATATATAAGCCATAACAGTAATTTATTTCATTATCAATGATATTTTACTGCACATAATTGTATATACTATACCTTTATACAGTTGGCAGCATAGTAAATTTGTTTATGCTAGCATCACTACAAACATGTGAGTCATGTGTCACCCTACTATGTTGGGATGGTTACATTGTTCATTGGCAATAGGAATATTTTAGCTCCATTACCATTTAATTGGGCCATCATCATACATGTGGCTCATTACTGACCAAAACATCTTTATGTGGCACATTACTGTAATACTAAATGGGAATCAGCTAGCATATAATGGAAATTATATAATATAATAAATGAGGGCTCAGACAGCCCAGAAAGTATCCAGCCATGCAATATAAAAAATAGAGGCATTTATGACTGGATTTTCTCTGGACAGCCCTTATACACAAATAATGAAATAGTCAAAACAGACTCCTTAAGGAGGCAAATTTTGAACCTAATTACAATCCAAATCTATAGTATAAGGGAAATGATTATTCATACAGCAATAAAAATAGGAGAAAAACAGACAGGCACAAGGTTAATCCTTAAAATTGTTTTGAGTTGAGTTGAAGGGGCCAACTTCTCTGACCTTATTTATTACTCCTGCTTGCTTGCTCATTAGGTTCCAGCTGCCACATTTGCTCCGGGTGCTGCTGAAAACCAGGAGCTCTGGAAATGGCATTTAAGTTATCAGAATTCTGGGGAGAGAGCACTACTCAGCAGCTCCTGTAACTCCAAGAAGGTAAATCAAAACTGCTTCTAGGAGTGCAGAGCAACCTGGATCTCAAAACCTACCTACAACAGTTCATATCAACCCTAGGATTATCCCCATTTAGAATCAGGAAAGCAAAGTACAGGGAGGTTCAGCAATTTACCTGTGACATTGTATCTAGGGTTCAAATCCCAGAAGGTAGTAAAATTCCCAAGCCTACACTCAACCCTAATATGCTGCTTTTCCTCTCAAGATGCATGTCACAGAAGGTTTATTGTATTGTGTCATCTCTGATAGTTATTGATATCTGGAATATTAGATGTTTATTTAGGGGGGAAAAGGTAAAATTAATGCTGGGATTTTCCCTAAAACACTTCACCATTACATTTTAACATCACAAGATAATTGTTAGTAATCATTGGACTTCAGAATAAAATACTATAATATCTGAATTCAGGTTTAATGCATTGCTTAAAGCTTTACTTAACACTGTTTGGTCACAAAGGTGTTATTTGTCAAATTATCACAATAGTTTTCCAGTGCAAAAGAGAATCTAATTTACTTCCAATGAGAAGCTGAAGGTACAACTGAAAGGCAGAATTGCTTTCTTATCCTTTTAGTAAACCATTTCATTAGATAGGGGAAGGATAATTCACAAATCTGCAACTAAATTGCAGTTTACAGACATACTGCTAGAAATGTGTCACAGTTATGAAGAATAAAAATAATCTTTATTACTGATGAAAAATATACTACTATCTATAATTTCTATGTATAAAAAAGAATATTCAAATTTAGTGATTTTGATTTAAATGTAGTAAATAATAGTACATCAAACAGACAAAACTGTTTCTTATACATGCATTGTTAATGTTTTGTGTATGTGTGTTGTTGAGCAAAGATAATATTTTTGTCTCAAATTTAAATAGCATTAAAATTAGCTGTGGGCTTCCATATATGGCATTTATTATGTTGAGATATGATCCCTCTATTCTCACTTTGCTGAGAGGTTCTATCAGAAATGCATGATGGATTTTGTCACTTTTCCTGCATCCATTACTATGAACATGTGAGTTTATTGTTCACTTTGTTTATATGATGCATCACATTAATTGATCTGCAGATATTGAACCAAACTTGCATATCAGGAATGAATCCCACTTTATTGTGGTGTATAATCCTTTTAATGTATTGCTGAATTTGGTTTGCTAATTTTTTTTTTTAGGATTTTTGCATCTAAATTCATTAGGAACATCAACCTTTAATTTTCTTTCTTTGTAATGTCTTTGTCTAGTTTGTGAATCAGGGTAATGGTGGCCTCATAAAGTGAGCTTAGGAGCATCCCTTCCTCTTGAAGTTTTTGGAATAGTTTGAGAGGAAGAGGTATTAATTCTTTCTTAAATGTTTGGTAAAATTAACCTGTGAAGCCATTTGGAGAAAAAATGTTTAATTTCACCAGTTAAATTTAACATAGTATTGGAAATCCTAGCCACAGAAAAAGATAATAAAAGACATCTAAATTTGAAAGGAGAAAGTAGAACTGTCATTATTTACAGATGATATGATACTATATATAGAGAACCACAAAGAGTCCACCAAAAACTATTAGAACTGATAAATTTAGTAAAGTAACAGGATACAAAATTAATATTCAGAAATCAGTTGCATTTTTATACAACAAAAATAAACTATCAGACAGAGAAAATGATCCCATTTACAACTGCATCAAAGAAAATAAAATACATGGGAATAAATTTAACAAAGGGAAATAGAAGACCTGTACTCAGAAAATTATAAGACATTGGAGAGAGAAATTAAAGAAGATAAAAATTAATAAAAACATAAACCATGCTCATAAATATAAAAAAATAATATAGCTAAAGTATTCATACTACCCAAAGCAATCTACAGATTCAATCCAATTCTAATAAAAAATGAATGGAATTTTTCATAGAACTAGAACAAATAATTCTAAAATTTATATGACACCATAAAAGACCCTGAATAGCCATAGCAATCCTGAGAAAGAAGAACCAAGCTGGAGGTAGTAAGCTGCCTGATATCAATGGAAGAGAATAGAAAGTCCAGAAATAAATCCATACCTATATGCTCATTTAATGTGTAACAAAGGAAGCAAGAATATACATTGGAGTAAAGACAGTCTGTTCAATAAATCGTGCTAAAAAAAAATGGACAGCTATATGAAAAATATGGAACTGGACCACCTCCTTACATCATAGACAAAAATAAACTCAAAATGGATTAGACACATAAATGTAAGACCTGAAACCATAAAACTCCTAGGAGAAAATATAGAAAATAAACTCTCACATATTACCCTTAGTAATATTTTTAATGATATATTTCCTCAGGCAAGGGAAACAAAAGAACAAATAAACAAATAGGACTGAAAACATCAAACTAAAAAGTTTTTTTTCACAGCAAAAGAAACTATCAACAAAACAAAAAACTTCCTACTGAATGGCAGAAGATATTTGTCAATGATATAGCTTATAAAGAATTAATATCCAAAATTTATTTTTACAAAACCTCATACAACTCAACACCAAGAAAAAAAAAAAAACAAACCCAAACAATCAAATAAAAAAATGAGCAGAGAACCTAAATACACATTTCTCCAAAGAAGACATACAGATGGTCAATGGACATATGAAAAGATGCTCACTAAACATCAGATAATTGGAAATTAAAACTCAATCAGAATGTTTATCATCAACAAATAACAAACAAGTGGTGGCTAGAATATAGAGAAAAGGGAACCCTTGTGCACTGTTGGTGAGGTTGAAAATTGGTGCAGCCACTATGGAAAACAGTGTGGAGTTTCCTCAAAAAATTAAAAATTAAATTAGATTATGACTCAACATTTATACACCTGGGTATTTATCCTAAGGAATCTAAACACTAATTTGAAAAGATATTTTCATGCCTAAGTTTACTGCAGCACTATACACAATAGCCAAAATATGGAAACAATGAAACTGTCCATCGGTAGATGATTAGATAAAGAAATTATGGTATACATATATACAGTGGAGTATTACTCTGTCATAAAAGAGAATAAAATCTTATCACTTGCAACAGTATGGATGGACCAAGAGAGCATTATGCTAAATGAAATAAGTAAGAGTAAAGAAGACAAATACTATAATCTTCCTTATATGTGGAAGCTAAAGAACAAAATAAACACACACACAAAATGGGAAACAGACACATAGTTAAAGAGAACAAACTGGTGGTTGCTAGATGGTAAGAATTTGAGGGAATGGTTAAGAAAGGTGAAGGAATTAGGAAGTACAAATTGGTAGTTATAAAATAGTCACAGGGATGTGAAATACAGTATAAGTATCTCTCTCTGGTAATATGCTCCCACATTGCATAAATATAAATACAAATAATAGCTTATAGGCCTTTCATTGTGAATCTGTAGCACACAGTTTATCAAATATCTCAGCATTAAACCAGTAAAGCATGCTTCATTTCTGATAAACAATTAAAGAATGTTGTATTTTAAATTGGTAAAGGAGTTTTTGGATTATGGATAAATAGTAGATTGATGGATTTTAACATGAATGAAATTATTATTATATTAATCATTTCTTCCAATGTTAGTTTTGCTCGTCTCAACCTAAGAAAATTTGTAAATGAAGATAAGTATACATACACATACAATTTAAAGTTATCTAAATTAAATTACTTATTATTAAATATACATATATGTGACTTTTAAAAATTACTGTGAAAAAGCTTTGAATTCGTCAGGAGCGAGGGGAGCGAGGAGAGACAGATCACGACTGGACCCCATTGCTGCTGACTATCCAGGAGCTGCACAGTGCACGAGAGGGGTAAGGCCAAGTGGCAAAAAGAATGAAAGTCAGCCAAAGTGGCAGAATGGTGGGAGACTGTGGGGGAGCTGGGCCTTAGAGCAATGTGTTGGGGACAGAGCTTGGAGGCCAGTCTCTGAAGCTCTTGAGTAGCAAGAAGGCTGAGTGAGGACTCCGAACAGCTGCAGGCAAAGGTAGGGCCCCAGGGACAACAACTTGGCTCCCGGCGCCCCTGTGGCCCATGGCATGCATGTGCATGGCTCCTCTGTAGGGCCATGGTTCCTGGCCCATGGTGGAGGCAAGCTGGCTGCCTTCACATGACCCATGACATCAGTCCTACAGCTTTGAACTTGTGGCTCATATGTGCCTGGTGCCCACATGCTGATCGCATCTGCAGACTCTGCCTCGAATGGCTGGTCATTGGAGCAGGACCAGAAAGAATGGCAGATTTAATAGCATTCACCCCAGCCAGCAAGAGCAGCCTCGGCCCACATCCCCCAGCTTTCCCAACATAGGGCAGGAGGTGGAGCTGCCCCAGCACACATTTTGTTGGCCTCACCCCTCTCCTACAGCCTCCCTGACAAATGGGAGGAAGTGGAAGCACCCCTGATAGATGCACACCACCTCCAAATGCAGCTGGAGACAAGAGATAAGGCCTTAACACCTCCCCTCTCTCCCAAAACTTGGCCGCTAGTGCCACCTATTATCTGCCCTACAGTAAGATACCACAAAAATACTAATTAGGGCTTCAGGGCTCTGTTGAACATAATGCCCTCATGCCAAAGAGGAAGAACCCAGCAGGCATAATGAATTACTTAGGATCTAAAGCTGTTCAGAAAGAACATGAAAAATATACAAAAAAGAGTCTCATAGACCTAGAATTCTCTGAACTAAGTGACAGAGCATTTAAAGTAGCCGTTCGACAGCCTCTGAGAGAAAAGAAAACATACTGGCAAAACACAATAGCTGAGGTAAATGACCTAAGAAAGGAAATCCATGAACAAAAGGAAGAATTTGACAAAGAAATTCAAAATATAAGGAAGACCAAGATAGAAATTCAAGAGATAAATAATACAATAAAAGATGTGAGAAATGAAATAACTTCCATAGGAAACAGGGCCAACCAGATGGAGGAAAGAATTAGTGATATCAAAGATCAGAACATGGAAACATCTCAAAAAGAGGAAGAGAGGGAATATTGAACCAAAAGGATTGAAAGAACTCTGCAAGAACTATCTGACTCCCTGAGACAAAACAACATCAGGATAATAGGATTAGAAGAAGGAGCAGAGCACTCTACAGAGAACAAACTCAAACAAATAGTAGATGAGAACTTTCCAAACCTATGGAAAGATGTAGAACCCCAAATTCAAGAAGAAAATAGGTCCCCTAGATACCTGGACCCTAGTCGATCTTCTCCAAGACACATGGTACTAAAATTGCCAAAAACAAAAGACAAACAGACAATTCTCAAAGCAGCCAAGGAAAAAGAAATTATAACCTTTAGAGGAAAACCCATGAGGCTGGCATCAAACCTCTCAGCAGAAACTCTACAAGCAAGGAGAGAGTATAATAAAATACTCAAAACCTTAAAAGAGAGAAACTTCCAGCCAAAAATAAATTACCCAGCAAAATTATCTTTCAGACATGAAGGAGGAATAAAGACCTTCTCAGAAACCCAGAGCTGAGGGAATTTGCCAGCACAAGGCTGGTACTTCAAGAAACACTGAAGGAGGCTCTGCACCCTGAAACAGAACATTAGGAAAAATGGAATAAAGTTGGGGCAACAAGAAAGAAACAAAAATAAAACAAAAAGAAACAAATAAGTAATGGCCACAGGAAATCCTCACATATCGATCATCACTCTAAATGTTAATGGACTGAACTTACCAATACAAAGACACAGAGTAGCAGACTGGATTAAAAAACAAAACCCATCCATATGCGGTCTACAAGAACCACACGTCAGCCACAAGTACAAACACACACTCAGAGTGAAAGGATGGGAAACAATACTCTAAGCAAATGGTAACCAGAGAAAAGCAGGAGTTGTCATACTGTTATCTGATGAAATAAACTTTAGGTTAAACGAGATAGCAAGAGACAAAGATGGATATTACATAATGATAAAAGGCACAATATGACAACAAGAAGATTTGGCACTAATTAATATATATGTTCCCAACCAGGCAGCACCAAAATATACAAAGCAACTACTAAGAGATCTGGAAGAAGAAATTGACAAAAATACAATAATTGTGGGAGACTTAAACACCCCCTTAACAGCCATGGACAGATCATCTAAACAGAAAACAAATAAAGAAATATCAGCTTTAAATGACAGATTACAGCAATTGGACATAATTGATATTTATAGAACACTTTATCTTTTCTAGTGCACATGAAACATTCTCAAAGATAGACCACATGCTTGGACATAAAAGTAGCTTCAGCAAATTCAAGAAGATCAAAATCATACCGACTGTAATCTCAGGCCACAAAGCTTTGAAATTGGAGATCAACTCTAAAAGGGAAGCAGAACAAAGGACATACACATGGACATTAAACAACATCTTATTAAAAAGTGGATAAAAGAATAAATGAACAAAGAGATTAAAAAATATATAGAAACTAATGACAATGAAAAGATAACATATCAGAATTATTGGGACACAGTGAAAGCAGTAGTAAGAGAGAAATTTATATCATTACAGGCCTGTCTTAAGAAATAAGAAACATCACAAGTAAACACCTCAGCATCCTATCTTGAACTAGAAAAAGAAGAGCAGACAAAACCCAAAGTAAGCAGAAGGAAAGAAATAATAAAAATTAAAGCAGAGCTACAACAATTAGAGAACAGAAGGACAATAGAAAACAATTAATATTACAAAGAACTGGTTCTTTGAGAAAGTCAACAAAATTGACAAACCCCTGACTAGACTAATCAAAGGATGTAAGGAAAGGACACAAATATCCAAAATTAGAAATGAAAGGGGAGAAATTACAACTGAAATACAAAGGATTATAAGAAAATATTATGAAGGGCTTTATGCCACTAAATTTAACAACCTAGAAGAAAAGGACAAGTTTCTAGAAATGTATAGCCTACCTAGACTGAACCAAGAAGAACTGGATAATCTAAATAGACGAACCAATAGAAGAAATTGAAATGACTATCCATAATCTCCCTGAAGGCAAAAGCCCTGGTCCAGATGATCTCACCAATGAGTTTTAACAAGTATTTAAAGAACAATGAATGCCTATCCTCCTCAGACACTTCCAAAAAATTAAAGAGGAAGCAATACTTCCTAACTCATTCTATGAGGCCAACATTATCCTAATATCACAACCTGGTAAAGACAACACAAAAAAAGAAAACCATAAACCAATATCTGTGATGAGCACAGATGCATAAATCCTAAACAAAATATTAGCAAGTAAAATACAAGAATGCATCAAAAAGATTATACATCATGATCAACTGGGATTCATCCCAGGAGCGCAAGGGTGTTCAACATACAAAAAACAATCAATACGATACACCACATAAACAAAATAAAAGATAAAGACCATATGGTCATATCAATTAATGCAGAAAAAGCTTTTGACAAGATACAACATCCACTTATGGTCAAAATCCTAAATAAAGTATGTATAGAAAGAAAGTATCTCAACATAATAAAGGTCATATATGACAAACCCTCAGCTAACATCATGCTGAATGGGGAAAAGCTGAAGCCTGTTCCCCTAAAATTAGGAACAAGAAAGGATGCCCTCTGTCACCACTGCTACTCAATATAGTACTGGGAGTTCTAGCCACAGCAGTCAGGGAAGAGAAAGAAATAAAAGGTATCCAAATTCAAAAATAGGGGGTCAAATTATCACTCTTTCCAGACAACATGATCCTTTATGCAGGAAATTCCAAAAATTCCACCAGGAAACTATTAGAAAAAATAAATGAATACAGGAAAGTCGCAGGATATAAAAATCAAGGTACAAAAATCAACAGCATTCCTACATACAAATAACGAAACCTCAGAAAAAGAAATGAGGGAGTCAATTCCTTTTTGCTATTACAACAAAAACAATGAAATTCCTTGGAAGTAACAAAGAAAGTGACAGACTTATACACAGAAAACTATAAGACACTTTTGAAATTGAAGCAAACACTAAGAAATGGAAAAATATACCCTGTTCATAAATAGGAAGACAATGTTGTTAAATGACAATTTTGCCCAAAGCAATCTACAGATTTAATGCAATACCTATCAAAATCCCACAATCGTACTTTCAAGAAATAGATAAAAGAATCATCAGATTTATATGGAACCATAAATGACCTTGAATTGCCAAAGCAATTATAAAAAGAATAAAGCTGGTGATATTATACTCCCTGACTTCAATTTACATTACAAAGCATCAATACTCAAAACATCTTGGTATTGGCAGAAAAACAGAAACATAGACCAATGGAAGAGAACTGAAAACACATAAATAAATTCACCAATGTATGGACAAATAATTTTTGATAAAGGAAGAAAAAATATGCAATGAGGAAAAGATAGGTGATGCTAGGAAAGCTGAAAAAACATATGCAAAAGAATGAACCTGAGCTGTGAACACACACCATATACAAAAATTAACTCAAAATAGATTAAAGACCTTCATATAAGACCTGCAACAATAAACTGTGTAGAAGAAAACATTGGTACTAAACTTATAGACCTAGGACTCAAGGTCGACTTCATGAGCCTGACCTCAAAGGCAAGGGAAGTAAAATAAAAAATAAATGAATGGGACTATATCAAACTAAAAAGCTTCTGCACAGCAAAAGAAAACATGAACAAAGCAAAGAGACTGCCAACTGAATGCGAGAAAATATTTGCAAATAAGGCATCAGATAAGGGTCTAATATATATAAAGAACTACTTTGACTTAATAACAAAATTACTAAGAACCCAATTGAAAAATGGCAGAATAACTAAACAGACACTTCTCCTATGAAGAAATACAATTGGCCAGCAGATATATGAAAAATGCTCATACTCATTAGCTATCAGGGAAATGCAGATCAAAACCACCATGAGATACCACCTTACACCTGTTAGAATGGCTATTATCAATAAGAAAAGAAATAAGTGCTGGAGAGGATGTGGAGAAAAAGGAACCCTGGTACACTGCTGGTGGGAATGCAAACTGGTACAACCACTGTGGAAGACAGTGTGGAAGTTCCTCAGAAAATTGGGAATGGAGTTACCATATGAGCCAGCAATGCCCCTTTTGGGGATCTACCCAAAAAACTTGAAAACCTTTGTCTGCAGTGACTTATGTACCCCAATGTTCAGTGCAGCACTGTTCACAGTGGTCAAAACATGGAAACAACCCAAGTGCCCTGTGACAGATGACTGGATAAAGAGGCTGTGGTACATATACACAATGGAGTATTACTCAGCTATAAGAAAACATGAAATATTGCCATTTGCAACGAACTAAAAGGACCTGGAGATCATCGTGCTTAGCGAAATTAGTCAGACAGAAAAAGCAAACTCTATGAGTTCACTCATATGCGGAATACAAAACTGAAAGCAACAAAGAAAAAATGAACAAAGAAACAAAAAATGCATGGACACAATCAATAGTTTACTGTTTATTTGGGGACAAGTGGGAAGGGCATGGGAGAAGGGGGAAGGGTGTGGAAGAGAAGGGAGGGGGTGTTAAATATATGGTGATGCAAAGAGAACTCACACTATGTGGTGAACTTATTAGGCAACAATTTGACAATGCATTGCAGAATTATACACCTGGAACGTATGTAATTCTTGCTAACAAATGTCACCTCAATAAGTTTAATAATAAATAAGTAACTAAAGGGTAAGGGCAACCTCAATAATGAGAATGGAAGAAATTTATATAGCTTTCTTTATATAAGATACTCATAGTACTTTCAGTATATTATCTAAATTATCCTCATTGATTTTTATTAAAAATTTCAGTAGTGGCATGTCATTTATCCTCACAACATTTTATTGTAAAAGGTTTGCATCTCCTTTACAAACTGTTTTAAAATAATACATTTTGTTACCTTTCAAAATCATTTTTCCACATTGTTGGACATATTTATCATTTTATAATCAATACTTTTTACATAGAAACACACACCATGCCAGAAACTAATAGCAATAAAAATATTACTCTGTTTTCATGCTGTCTTTGTGCTATTCAAAAACAATTTTTTCTTTCAACATCTATAACCTTTTCCTAAATTATTATCAATATAACCTGAAATATAGTGTGCTTCTCTCCTCCATCAGCCTAAATATATACCCATCCTTTGCATTACTTTATTTTTCTGTCTTTATGTTTCCAAATTACTCCCTCCAGAATATTCCAACATGTGTCATGTTATTGTAGAACCTGTTCCTATTATAATGTTTTCTTCAGACCACTATCAAAGCTAACATTTATCTTTTCCTTTGCTGTCTCTTCCCCCTTTCCATGTTCTCGTTCCTTTCCTTGGTAATAATTTTGAATTTTCTCATCAATTTCAGATGTAGAAGAAGAATCTTAAAATTAATTCTTTCTCTACTAGTTTTTATTTAAATAATAATTTTCTAAAGCAGTATATATTTTTTTCTTCACAGAACTTTCACCCCTATTCATAGCCAGGATTCTGTCTATTCATTTCTATCCTGGCTTAATTATTAATTATTTTTAGTAGTTGAAATTATTTACTAGACACCTTAAAGGCAGCTCCATAAATGAATGTGTCCTGAGCTAGTGCTCAGGGCTTATTCAAATATAAATAACTTCATTCTTGCAAATATTCTTATTATACTGTTGTTGATATGAGTGTACCCTTTTAAGTTGCCAGAGACTCACTGAGGAGCTCAAATGTTCTGATTTCAGGCATTTTCTTAGCAGTATTATTGTTGTTTTATCAGTGTCCTGGGCTCTAGAGATTTGTTATTATATATTTTATCTTACTTATCATTATTTTTGTCTTACACTCCTGCATCTTACTTCCTAATGTACAGTGTAAGTTTACAGAAAGTGGAAATTATTTTTACGTGTCATAATAATACAAAAAATGACTGGCCCATGCAATGCACTCAGCCTGAAACAAACATTCTGCACCCTGTTCCCCTTTATTGACCTATCTAATTCTTGCTCTTCCTTTATGCCTCAGTGTAGTTATCATTTCTTCTACAAAACTGACTCTGACAGTCTCTATGATCTGTACATTTTCTGGGCCATGATTCAATGCATCTCATCAAAATCCTAGCAAGTTATTTTGTGGATATCAATAAATCAATTCCAAAATTTATGTGGAGAGAAAAAACCCTAGAATAGCTAACTCAATATTGAAAGAAAGAACACATCAAATAATGGAAAATACTTGACTTCATGATTTGCCATAAAGTTATAGTAATCAAGACAGCATGATACTAGTGATAAAATAGACAAATATGAGAGGGACCCAAAAAACCCCCAGAACTTATTTATAAATAATTGTGTATTTATTCCTACATTTTTAAACTTCAGTAACCTTTAAAGTACTCTTTGTTTGATGCAATAGACCTATCAGGAAGCTTTTTCCACTGCTCAAAACAGTTTTTGAACTTTGTCCATTTTAATGTGACTCTGTTGTTTTTCCTTTCATCTCTTCCACATTGGCAAAATGTTTCCCTTTGAGGACTTTTTTCATCCAGGAAAACAAAACAAAACAAAAAGTTACTTGGGGCAAGGTAGGGTGCATAGGGAAGATGGAGCATGGGGGTGATGCTGTTTTTGCTCAAAAATTGCTGGGTATTCAGTGCAGTGTGGGCAGGTGTACTGTCATACTGCATGTTGCTTTTGTAAATCACACATCATGAAATGGGAAAACTCATTGAAAGACTCTCTAAAAAAATTCACTAAAGCCAAACATAACCTCTCACAACAATGCCAGCTGGTACACTGATGCAAATGGGTTCCTAGACCCACTTACCTATCAGGGGGAGCCTGTACTATTAATATAAGGAGCCCACCCCCAAAAAGATAATTCTGGGAGATTTTTGATCACCATCACAGATCATGGAACAGAACAGAGGGTCCAGAGATGAATCTACATAAATTTAATCAACTGATCTTTGACAAAAGAACAAAGGCAATACAGTAAAAAAAAAAAAAAAGGTAGTCTTTTCCACAAATAATGTTACAACACTGGACATCCACATGCAAACATAAATAAATAAATAAATCTGAACCAAAACCTTAACACCCTTCCCAAAAATTAACTCAAAATAGATCACAGATCTAAATACAAAATGTAAAACTACAAATCTGCTAGAAGATAACACAGAAAAAATCTAGATGACAGTTGGTATGCTGATAAATTATTAGATACATAAAAGGCACAATCTATGAAATAAAAAAATGATAAGCTAGACTTCATTACATTAAAAATGTCTGTTGTGCAACATACAATGTCAAAATAATCAAAAAGTAAGTCACAGAATTGGAGATAGTATTTTCAAAAGACACATTTGATAAAGGACTATTATCCGAAGCATACAAAAAAACTTTCAAAATATAACAACGATTTGAAAATCAGCAAAATCATAAACAGATATCTTTCCCAATCTATGACAATTTCTCAACGTTTCCTTATTTTCTTGTACTTAAGAGTTTTGGAGAGTTCTAGCCAAGTACTTTTTTAGAATGAACCTTATTAGAATGTCTGATATTTTCTCATTATTAGACTAGAGTTAAGGATTTGGAAAAGAAATTAGAAGATGAAGTATTCTTCTCATTGCATTCTATGCCCACCCTTCCACCATCAACCCTTTCATCACAGTCTCACCATCACTATGTATTGAATCCATCAGATCAGTTGAACTTTTATTTCTATTCATGTCAGTTATAACAGAAAGTTTTAGACTCTCAGGTCAAATCTAGATCCCTGATTCTAATAATCCTTATGCACTTTGGATATTCCTATCATCCCTTTTCCCCCTATTCATCCCTCCATTCTTGAAACTTTTTCAGTGTTACCTTAGAAATCAAAGTTGCATAAATTCGCAATGTTTTTGATGAACACTACTCTTTTTTTTTTTACTCCTTTGCGAATTTTCTCTTCCTCTGAAAATACTTTTCTCCATGAAGTCCAATCAATTGGTGGCTTATTTTTGTTTGTTTGAATTCTAGAGAACAATAAGTAGAAAGAATGACAAAAAATGATACCTAGGCATTTCATTTTTAAACAACATAAAATCAGACAATCTTAAAAATAAGCCAGAGAAAGAGTAACACCTTGCTTATAGAAGAACAAAGACAAGTATTACTCCAATTTCTCCTGAGAAACCATGAAGTAAGAGTGGAGTGAAATATTTAAAATGTTGAGAAAAAAGAAAACCTTCATCCAGAATTCTTTACTTTACAAAATTATGGTTCAAAAGTGAAGGACAAAGACTTTCTCAGACAAAGAAAAATTAAGGAAATATGTTTCCAGTAGACATTCACTGCAAAAATGGTAAAAGTTCTTCAGAGGAAAAAGAAATAATATAGTTCAGAAACTCAGATCAACATAAAGAAAGGTGGAGCATTAAAAAGGAGAGAAGGTAAAATAATACCTTTTATTTTCTTATTGATAACTGATCTAACAGATAACAATTTCTTCAAAATAATACAATGAATTTGATTATGTATGTTTATATATATATATATATATATGTCTTATGAATACATACATACTTATGTATATTAATATACAAGTGAAATAAATGAAAGCAATGGCATAAGTGACAGAAGGAAGGCATTAGTACTATTTTATTGTAAAGTACTCAAACTACCTGTGAAATAATATAATGTTACTTGAAAGTGGACTTGGGTTAACTGCAAATGTCTATTGCAAACTCTAGGGCAATCACTAAAAGAGTTTAAAAAGAAATAAAACTGATATGCTAAAAGAGAAGAGAAAATGAATTACATATAGCATTTAATTAAAACCACAATGGCAAAAAAAGAGTGGAAGACAAAAATAGGAAGAAATGAAAAGAGGAAAAATCAGTAAACAGTGACAAATACATAAGTAACAAACTTCTACTATATGTGGTAGCAATTGAGTTCTTTAGTACTTACCCAAAGACCTTAAAATCTTATGTCCAACCAAAACCTGCAGTGGATCTTTATGGCAGCTTTATGAATAATTGCAAAAACTTGGAAGCCATCAAGATGTCATTCAGTAAGTTAATGAATAAATAAGACATAGGTAGACCTTAAATGCATATAGATTAGTGAAAGAAAACCATCTGAAAATATCTGTATGATTCTAACATAAGCTATTTTAGAAAAAGCAAAACTATGGAGACAATAAAAATATCAGTGTTTGGTAAAGGTTGGAAGTGGAAAATATGAGGGATGAGTAGGCAGAGCACGAAAGAATTTTAGAACAGTGGAAATATTGTGTATGATACCAGAATGATGAATATATATCTCTATATATCTGTCCAAACCCATTGAGTGCACAACATCAACAGTGAACCCTAACAGAAACTGTAGACTTTGGGTGCTTATAAATTGTCCATACAGGTTCATCAGTTGTAACAAATGTACCACTCTTGTAGGAAATGTTGATAATGAAGAAAATTATGTATGTGTTGGGGCAGCAGGTGTATGAGAAATATCTGTATCTTCATCTCAATTTTGCTGCAAACCTAAAACTGCTGTAAAAATAACAAGGTGTACAGTGTCCAACGGGCACATATATCCTAACACAAAGTAACAATTGTTTTTCAACAATGAAATAAATGTATTATCATTTTGTGTGCATTTTTTTAAGTTACTAAGTTTTTAGGACATAATATTTATTGAGTTATTAGAACATAACTTTTTACCAAAAGGAACTCTCAGGGTTTTTTAAAAAATATATTTTTTGTCATTTTTTACTATTAAAGTGCCATAAAAACACTCTCCAGAATGAGCACAACAAAATGAGAATAGCTGACAACCTTTCCCTATTAAAACATTACTGATAACTCATAATTGCACATTCATGAATTCCTCTATAATTTCAACATACATGGACCCCCACTCTCTAATCAAACTCCATCTAAATTTTACCTCACTATAGTACCTTAATTCAAAAATTTTTCAACACAATTGATCCTTCAATCCATTGTTATCACCACCTTTTACTTTATTCATTCCAATGATATCTTCTATTTTGTTGTTACTTTTTTGAAAGAACCACATCCCTGGTTACATTAACTTTTCACCTATACTCTTGTAGCTAAGTATAGCTGAAGAAAAACAATCACTGAGTAATTTACTTATATATGGTAATTTATCAGCATCTTACAGTGGACCTGCAAGGCTGCCAGGAGCAGTTCTCATTTCCATGGATAGTGACCATTTGATAGCTCCTCCCTTCATCTTAAACCCAAACATGTTTACCCCAACCAATTTTTAGCTGATTATTTGGTTTTTGTTTCACTAAAAAAAGTAAGAAAAAGTGAAAGAGAGAGAGAGAACTCATAGATTTCTATTTCCTGTCCAGCTCTGAAACAACATATCCCACTTTCCTGACAGTTTGTTTGAATGAATGATACTTTTTTTATAAAGGTATCCTGGAAAAATATCCCACCATAAAAGCCCCTATTTTACATATTACATGGCTTGATACTTTCTGGACAGCTCTTGTATACTAAAATTATATAGTATAAAATTATGCATTCATATATATTTATGATATACATGTTATAATACATATAATACCATGTATAATTATGTAATTTATTATAGGCACTATAAAGGTACAATACTCATAAACTTATAAAGTAATTTTTAGTTTTAATGGAAAAGCGTATATATGAGTATATAATTTTATTTTGGTATGAAATAAAGGTTAAGAAGTCTTAACAGTCACTCTGATTAACTATTGTATTTTAACAATTTAATCGATGCCACAGAAGATAAATGTTTAGCAAGAAAACGAATTGTTTGCTAAGATAAAATATCCAACATGTTGTATTGGAACCTAAAACAAAGTTTATGCCAGATGCTTTGTTCATTCACACTTGTTCCATTATCACTTTGAAATATCAATGGCTCTTCCCACTGAGTATGAAAATTTAAAAGTCCTATTAGTGGTAGGTGAGACAATTATCAACTGTCTGCTTATAATGCCATCTGTCTTATTGAACATGAGGGAAAACTAAAGGTACCACTGAAGAACATGGTAGAAATATTTGTTAAAGCAAAATATTTAGCTTACCTTGACTTTTCCAGGTGAATGAAAGCAATCTGGAAGTAACATATTTCAAAAGATGAGAGCTACGACACATATATATGACATTTTAGGCAGAGCTTTATTTTTATATCCGATCTTCCCTATTTTTTTAAAATTCCACTCTTACTAGCTTATCTCACTATTTCTGCCACATGAGTAGATATATGATAATCCATTTGATGTGAATAATGTCCATAATCAAAACAATTGCTACAGAATTTAAAAAGTGTATATAATAAAATTATTTGATAAATAAAAATATGACTGAGGAAGGTAAGTAAGTTTTATATGGCATTAGCTAAGCTGCATTAATTTAAATGGGTTCATGTCACATGGGGAATAAAAACATTTAGAGATACAGATTATTATATTTTTATACTTTTCTTAAAAATATTCTCAAAACATACAGCTATAAATTTTATTAGTCTTATATGCAAAAATAGCATTTACTTTTGTAGTATGATCTTTAAATATAAAGAACAATGATGCATTTTACAGGAAAGCTTTTGAGGTTGTAATATTTAAAAAGCAGAATCAAAACCACTATGAGAAGATGAAATATTTTCCCCAAGAGCCCAGTGAATTGAACCCAAAAGTTATTAAGAATGCCATTGGTAAAATAGTGTATTAGAGATTTTATTATATAACTTTAATTTTAAAACAATGGCCAAATTTTGTCTTGTTTCATATATAAGACAATTCAACCATAAAAATAAGTGCTGAAACTGTATGCAGAAACAAATTAGGGTATGGCTAATGGAAATGAGTCAGCAGTGTTAATAAAAACCATCTGGATGAAAACTTTAATGTGCTTTGCTTATTCTATTTGTGCTTTTTCAGATAAAGTTGTATGACAATCACTGTAAGTGTAGAAAGCAGAATGTATTTTATATAGGCATGACTTACTATTAGCCACTTACAGCTGCTACTTGTGTCAAATTAACACTCCATATCATGAACTGTACTCATTTAAGACCCTGAATAACTCTTTTCATTACACTTCCACAATAGCCTTCACTCCAGTTATCAAACCTGTCTATGATTTTCTATATCTACCTCTTCTTATCCTTCAATTTAAAATAATCTTACTTGGTGTATTTTTCACATCCCTCTTCCCTGATTCATGTCTTTAATCATTAGCCCATTGTAATTTTTTGTTTGCTTGTTTATTTTCTGTATAATACATGAAGAAGGTCTGGATAATTGACCAGTTCCTTCCTTCAGGTAAAGCCTGATCATGACAAAACAAGGACACAAGAGAATGTATATGTAATAATAAAATATGAAGGAAACTTGCTTTCACTCATGGGGAAGATAAACTATAGGCATATGGACATAGAAGATAGGAGCAATTAAATGTGAATAAGAAGGGTCTGCAAAAAAAATGTGGACAAAAGAATACATATTTCAAATTAATTAATGAAAGAAAAATAATAAAACTAAAGATTAAAAGAAAATGTTTGTTTGTTCATTTCATTTTTCTTTGTTGCCTACAGTTTTTATATTCCACATATAAGTGATGTCATGAAGTTCTTTGTTTTTTCTGTTTGGCTTATTTCACTAAGCATGATGATCTCCAGGTCTATCCATTTTGTTGCAAATGGCAACATTTCATCTTTTCTTATAGCTGAGTAATATTCCATTGTGTATATGTACCATAGCTTCTTTATCCAGTCATCTGTCGCATGGACATAATCAGTAGTTTAATGTTATTGGGGGACGAGGGGGATAGGATGGGGAGAAAGGAGAGGGAGTGGGAGAGGAGGGAGGAGAAGCTAGATATAGGGTGATGGAAAGAGAAGTCACAATAAGTGGGGAAATTATTATACAACAAGTTGACAATACACTGTGGAATTGTATGCCGGAAACCTATGTAATTCTTGCTAACAGATGTTACCCCAAAAAGTCTATCAATAAAAATGAATTTAAATAAAATAAAATAAAATAAAATAAATAAAAGAAAATGTGCAAAACATTTTAATGAATATAAGAAAGATCATTCTTCCATCTATAAAATAAGCAATGAAGTCTAAACCAGGTTCAGAGCAGGCACTCTGGCTATCATTGATTAGAATCTGTTAGTCAAGCTTCTGAGCTGTAAAAAGGGAGATAATCACACAGGGATTATCATCTCAAAAAAAGAAACCTTGAAGAGAAGAACAAAGCAAAGTTTGAAAAAGCAAAAAGCTTAGAGAAGAATAATGCATGGAAGAAAGGAAAAACCCAGTAAGAAAGAAAAAAAGGAAAATATAAATGAAACTCAGGTGGATGGACTTTGATAGGAGATAAAAATTGTGTAAGAGAAAATTATGTATTTTAAGATTAATAAGTATAAAAATATGCAGATAAAGTCTTGGTAAGAAAAAATAGCTATTATCAATATATATGAGATTAAAAAAGATATTTGATTATATAAGTAGGTTTAGAGGCACTGCCTTTGTGGAAGTAAAGAACTCTGATAGCTACCAAAGAATGACAGTAAATTCCAGAAACACAAATTCCCTGGGATCAAAGAACAAAACAAGATACTGATTGATGACTAGGGTAATTTTCTATCTGCTAGCAAGAGAAATAAATAACACAGCCATATCTCATTTACTGACCTACCTATTCAATGACCACAGGGATTTACAACCATTTTTCCAGTGCAGGGAATCCCCTTTCTCAGTCTATGTGAGTCCTAAAAATCTTTGCAGTCTTTGCCTAGTTCCCACATTTGGTTAGTATTCACTGCATGCAGCTTCCCCAATTATGCAAGACTACATATTTCATTTATAAGTGTGGTACCATGTGTCTATTGAAAAATACATACCCCATAACACCACGACACAACACAAGACATCCACCTTTAAGCTCCTAGCTTATCCACTAATACACTTAATGACCTAGTCATAGGAAAGGAACTCAGTCTCTAAGTTAAGAAGTTCTTGTATTTGAATTCTGTCATACATAAATGGGGGGAAGGGGGTCAAGAAATTCACAGAATGAAAGGGTTATCACATAGAGGTGGAAGTATTAGTGCACACAGTATGATTATGTGACTTATTATTAATATATGTGTCAAATTTCAGCATACTTGGGTCTGTCTTTTTTCAGATATCACCAAAGCATGTCAAATGTGAAGAAAATAACGAGTATGGATAAAATTGAATTTCGCGATGTCATTACATTCCTCACAAAACAAGGAAAAACACTTGAACTCAAACCATCTTGTAAGAGATGTTAGTAGTTTACAGCCTGACTACCAGTTTCCAATCAATGTTGTCCGGAGAAATCCATGGTTCACAGGTGGCATAGCCTTTTCAAGCAAGGCAGAGAGTGGATTGAAAACTACTTCCATCCAGCATACTCTGTTGAGGCCACTTCTTCAGACATGGTTAAGAAAGTTGAAAACTTGTAGTGGAAGATGCCAGATTCAATCAAAGGCAGCTTGCAAAAATGGTTGGAGTATCACTTGGAACCATTTTGAATATTCCTCATCAGCATCTAAGGATGTCAAAGTCACTGCAAGATAGGTACTGAGAATGATCGTGCTGCTTCAAAAAACACAATGTGTCAAGTGTTCATCACAGCTTTAGGATCTCTGCAGAGACAACAATGAAGTTTTAAACTGGATTGTCACTGGAGATGAAACTTGGTTCATCTCTACGAGCCTGAGTCAAAGCAGAAGTCCAATACAGTCATGAAAAGGGCACATCACCTCCTAAGAAGTTCAAGGTATTGCAATCAGCTGGAATAATCATGGCTACTGTTTTGGGGGATATGGAGGCTATCCTGCTGATTTATTATAAGGATAAAGTGTCACAATAACTGGAGAGTACACTTCCAGTTTGCTGAAGCAATTCAAAGAATCTGTGAAGGAGAAAAGAAGAGGAAAATGGACCAAAAGAGTGGTGCTTTGGCACGACAACATGGCCGTGCACAAGAGTAATGTTGTGTTGGCTAGTCTTCCATACTCCTTACAGTCCAGAACCAGCTCCATGATATTATTATTTCTTCCCAATAAATATGAAAAAACAGCTTCAAGGGAAGAAATTTATGGATGATGGAGAAGTTAAAGCTGCAATTTGAGGGCACAAAACATAACATATTTTAGAGGGTATAAACAAACTTATTGAAAGATCTAAGAAGTGTATTAGGATTAAGAGAAAATATACTGAAAAAGAAAAATGATCAATACTTTTGTTATCCTTTATCCTCCTCATTCTGTAAATTTCTTCACCACCCTCATATAATAGAGAAAGCCAATCAAGACAATTGATATTATCAATAATAGTAAAGTGAAAGTTTTTGAGAAGATTATTTGTTAATATCTTAAAATTTATGACAACTTATAGTGAAAAGTGTAGCAAAATAAATGAAAAGGTCTTGAATCCCTCACATTAAGAAGTCAAATAAAAACAAAACAGTTTAGAAATTTTAGGACCTTTTAGTTCTGTTATTGAAGCTTAATAGAAAAGATGGAGAAATCATTACTGGGAAGAATATGGTTTGAGCCCATGTGTACCAAAGTGCGTGTTCATATTTGAGTGTATGTGTATTTTCATATGTGTGTGTTTTAATCAAAACAAATGCAAACAAAATTAATCTATGATATAAAAAGTACAATATAGCATTTAAAATTTTCCAGAAACTGATGTTCATTAATCAAATTATGAGTAAAAACAGATAAATACAAAGAAAGAGTTGCATATAGGATTATACATGTACTTATAATACACAAAGAGAAATGACCAAGTCTATGATATATAAGGCATTAACTTTCATTTAACATAAAGAGGAGCATATCAGAAATATATCTGTTTCTAAAGATATTGATGTTATACTATAAAATGATTTTATTATTGGAAAGATTAATCAAAATATGTTTACGAGGGTTGTCCAGAATGTATCATCCATGTAATATGAAAAATAGAGGCATTTATGACTAGATTTTTTCCAGATAGCCTTTGTATATTTGTCTGTATGGTGAGCATAACTATGTAATTCACCCAAACATGTAACAAACTGGTAAAGAAAATATTTTGTAAAAGTTATGTCAATCTGATCCTTCTAGGAAGAAAACCTTTAATGTAATAAATTCAGTATTTCATTGATGTATCTTTACATTTTTTAATATTTAATTATGTGTAGACTCAGCTCCCAAATCATCTATTATAATTGACTTAATCTTAATACAATGTAAACATAACAAACTATATTTGTTTATTCAGTCAATATATATAATAAGACTCTATGTGCTAGAACATATTGAGGAAAATAAGAAAAGTTAATTCAAGTCTTTAAATAAAATTAAATATTATGTAATATGAGTTATCTTAAGCACAATTATTAAACAAAACATTATTGATGTTTTACAGTAAAGTTCTGAAGTTAATTTTAATTTTGTTCACATGAAAGATCTAGTCCATTCTGGCTCAAACAATTTTCTCTGTTGCTTACATCTGGTTCTCTGTTTGTGCTTTGGTGGTTAAAGCTAAATTAATCTTAAGTGTTTTTAATATTATTTTTATTTACCTATAACAAAATTCATTCCATGTGGTATATAGTGCAGTGAGTTGTGACAAAAATATAGAGTCCCTTGTCCGCTATCACAATCTTGACAAAAAGTAGTTACCTTAATTTTAAAAATTCCCTTGATTCTAGCTCCAAGCCAATGTCTGAAATTTACTGTTTTCTGTGCCCGTATTAATATCCATGTCAGAATGTCATAAAGTGAACTCACAGCTTCACCCTGCATATAACCTTCTGGGTCTGCCATCTTTCACTTTTAAAATAAATTCTAGATATATCTGTGTTATTGAGAACATCAATAGATTTTTGTTTTGTATTGTTTTTTCCTCTTTGGTCTGAATGAAATATTATAGAGATAACCAAGTTATCTATTATCCAGATGAAGAACAGTTGGGTTGTTTCCAATTTGGGTCCATTATAAATAGAGCTGCTACAGTATTCATGGGAAGGTTTTCTGAATCAACATAGTTATTTTTCTATACAAAACAAACTTTAAATATAAGTATCTAATTAAGGTGAAAATTAAAGGATTGAGCAATACGTAAAATAAAATAAATCTGAGCTAGAAAGCTGATTTTAATCAAAACAGATTTAAAACAAAGATTATTTTGAGACACAGAGGGTCATAATTTAATAAAATATTAGTAAAATCCCTGAGAAGGCATATCAAATACAAAAGTATATGACCCTAAAAAAACAAAACAAAACAGAATTTCAAAATATAGAAGGCAAAGATTGACATATTGAAAAAAATAGAAAAATATAACATTATTTTTGGAAATATTAATACTCTTTTCTTAGTATTAGATAGAACAAGTATAGCGGGTTGACTAGTGTCCCCTTAATCCCTTAAATCTGTATCTACCCAAAACCTCATAATGTAATCTTTTTTTGAAAAAATGGTCTTTGCAAATGTAATTATAATTATTAATATTAAGGACTCAAAAGAAAAAAGATCCTTTGTTTAGAGTAAGCTCTAAATCTAATGACTGGTGTCATTATAAGAAGAAGAGGGAATATAGAGAAACATACAAGGAAAGAAGCCAGGTGAAGATGGATGGAAAGATTAGACTGATGTCAAGGAATACCAAAGATTACTGCCAATCACCAGAAAGAGAAAGGAAAGGAATAGTTTCTCCTTCAAAGCCTTCAGAAAGAATTAATCCTGGAGACACCTTGATTTTGGATTTTGGCCTCCTGAATTGTGGGATAACATATTTTTATTTTATTAAGTCATCCAGTTTATGGTAATTTGATATTACCCTTCTAGAAACTAGCACAAGTAAACAAGAATGTTAGCAAAATATCTTAGAAATATATTAGAAATGATTAGAAAATATATAGGACATGAACACTATCAACCAACATAACCTAACTGTCATTTATCTAACACTACCCCAGCAACAGAATACATATTTTTCTGAAGTACACATTGAACATTCATCAAGAAAGACCAAATTGGGAGCATAAAATAAAAGCTTTAAAAATTTTAATGAATAAAATTATATATAGTATACTCTTTCATCAAAATGATCTAAGCTAGTATTCAAAAACAGAAAGACAAGTGGAAAGTCTCTTATAATTGGAAATTAAACAACACACTTCTAAATAATTCATGGATCAAATTCGAGAGGGTAAAGAGGATCAAATATATGGTGATGGACAGGGACTAAGCTTTGGGTGGTGAGCACACAATGCAGTATCAGGTGATGTATTATAAATAAAATTGTACACATGCAACATATATAATTCTATTAACCAATGTCACCTCAATAAATTAAAAAAAAAACAGAGGAAGGAATCCAAGATAGTGGAGTAGATAAATGCAGTACTTACCTCCTGTAACTATATTAAAATCACAACCAAATGATAGAACAATCAACTTGGAGAACCATTTAAAGTCCAGTTGAACAGAAGTCTTATAACAAAGAATATAAAGAATAAGTCACATTTAGAGATGAGAAACCAGCCAGCACCTCACCTGTGTGTGGTGGATGAGAGTCAGAAAGAATATCTTGGTCACCCTAAAAGAGTGATGGGCCCCAGCCCACACTGGGCTACCAAAGTCAGAGTAGCAGTACTGGAAAAAGAAGCCCCCATAATATCTGGTTGTAAAAAAAATAGTGGGAATTTTGACCCTCTGCATGAGATAGAAAGCTATGGGAAACCCTGACAATATCTCAAGGGCCTATGCACGGACTCACTTGCTAACATATACTCACCCTGGGCTCCAGCAGAGAGATAGTGGTTCAGAAAGCAACAGAGATATACAAGAAGTGATGGAGTGTTACGGCTTCAGAGCAAAAACTGGAGGGATAGTTTCCATTTTCCCTGTAAAGAATCCTCATTCCGTACAGCCAGCAGGCAAGTGCCATCATTTCAGTGTTGAGGCCTGCCCTACACATCCAAATCTGAATCTACATTGCCCTGGTGAACTGCACTCCTTCCACAATGGTGACTTCATAGGACCACAACACAACCAACCCATGCAACACCAGAGGCACTATTGTGATCAGCAGCCAGTCCAATACATCTTCCACTCTTAATTAAACAATCTTGGGGGTCTGCAGGCACCACGAGAGCAGTGGCTGGCTTTGGTGTGCTCTGAGATTTTTGCTACATACCTCCAGGATCAGCATTGACATTAAACCAGAATTTATATTAACCTGGTAAACAACACTTGTTCCACTCTACTGACTTCTTGAGATCTTGCTTCCCAGATAACACCATAACAATAAAATCTAAATAAAATAAAGCCTAGCAACCAGACAGATGCAGAGTTCAAAGAATGGTTATAAGGATGCTGAAGAAAATTAGTGAAAACTTTAACAAATTTAACAAACATAAGAAAAAATCACACAGAAACTATAAAAAACAACCAGTCAAAGGTGAAGAGTACAATAACTGAAATGAAGACTACATTAGAAGGGATCACCAGCAGACTAGATAAAGCAGAAGATTGAATCAGCAATGGAAGACAAGATAGCAGAAAACACCCAATCTGAAAACACACACACACACACACACACACACACACACACACACACAAATTAAAAAGTAAAAAAGCAAGACCATTTGAGGGACCTGTAGGACAACATCAAGTGTAAAAATATTTACATCATAGTAGTACAAGAAGGAAAAGACAAGAAGTAAGGAATTGAAAAACTTCTTGAAGAAATAACGACAAAAATCTTCCCTAACTTGATGAAGTATATAGACATACAAGCCTAAGTAGTGCAGAGAATCCCAAGCAAAATGAAGCCAAACAGGCCCACAACAAGACACATCATAATTAAAATGGCAAAGGTTAAATACAAAGAGAGTATCCTAAAAGCAGCAAGAGGAAGGTAACTAGTTACTTACAAGTATGTTCCTATGAGGTTGTCAGCTGATTTCTCAACAGAAATTTTGCCAGACATAACAGATTGGCATAAAACACTGAAAGTGATGAAAAGCAAGATACAACCAATAGTACTACACCCAGCAAAACTATCATTTAAAATAGGAGATATATTGAGCTCCCTAGACTAGAAAAAGCTAAAGGAGTTCATCATCATCAAACTAGTATTACAAAAAATTGTTAAATGGACTTCTTTAAGAATAACAATGGAGAAAAGAACATACATATGAATAATGAAATTGAAATAACTATGTAATTATCAATAATGACTTTAAATGTAAATAAATTAAATATTCCAATAAGAAAACATAGGGTATCTGAATAAATAAGAAAACAAGACATAAACATATGATGTCTATAAGAGACCCACTTCAGATTAACAGACACACGGACTAAATGTAAAAAGATAGAAAAAGATAGTTCATGTAAATAGAAAGAAAGAAACAAACAAAAAAACCTGGGGTTGTATATTTATATCAGAAAAAAAAACACTTTTATTTTATTTATTTATTTATTTATTTTTAAATTCATTTTTATTGTTAAACTTACTGGGGTGACATCTGTTAGCAAGGATTACATAGGTTTCAGGCATGCAATTCTAGAGTGCATTGTCAACTTGTTGTATAAGTTTACCACCTAATGTGACTTCTCTTTCCATCACCTTATATTTAGCTTAAAATAAACTTTTAAACAAAGGCTATAGTAAGAGACAAGGAGGAACATTACATAATAATAAAGAGATCAATTCAACATGAACATATAACAATTGCAAATATTTATGCATCCAACATAGAAACACACACACACACACACACACACACACACACACACACACATATGTATATGTAAAATGTTGACAAACATACAAGGAGAGATTGACAGTAATACAATCAGAGGAGGGGACTTTTATACTCATTGATAGCAATGTACAATCTTCCAGACAGAAAATCAACAAGAAAACAGCAGCTTTAAATGACACAGTAGCTCAGGTAGATTTAATTGATACTTTTAGAATATTACACCCTAAACAGCAGAATATACATTCTTTTCAAATGCAAATGGAACATTTTCCAAGATAGATCACATGTTCAGCTACACAACATATCTCAAAATTTAAAAAGATTGAAATCATATCAAGTGTTTTCTCTGATCACAATGGTATAAAAACAGAAATCAATTATAAAAGAATAACTGAAAAACATGTAAACACATGGAAGCTACATAACATGCTACTAAATAATAAATGAATCAAAAACAATATCAAGGAAGAAAACAAAAGATACCTTGAGATAAGTGAAAATACACACTGATTCAAAATCTATGGAAAACGTAAGTAGTCCTAAGAGGGAAATTCATAGCAATGCAGGCCTACATAAAGAAACAAGAAAAATCTCAAACAATTTTCTCACACTTACAAAAACAACTAGAAGAAAACTGCAAACAAAGTCCAAAGTTAGAAGGAAATAATAAAGATCAGAGCAGAAATAAAGAAAATAGAGCCTAAAAAAATATATATATTAATGAAACCAAGAGCTAGTCAAAATTAATAAAACTTTAACCAGATCGATTAACAGAATAAAAAGAGAGGACCAAAATAAATAAAATAAATGAAAGAGAAGTGACAACTGATACCACAGAAATACAAAAAAATAAAAGAAAATATTATAAATAATTACATTCCAACAAATTGAACAATTGTGAAAAAAACAAATAAATTCCCAGAAACATAAAATCTTCCAAGATTGAATCAAGAAGAAACTGGAAGTCTGAACCAATTACTATTAATAATATTAAATCAGTAATAAAAAAACTCAACAAATAAAAGTCCTGGACTGGAAGGCTTCACAGGTGAATTTTACTGAATATTCAAATACAAATTAACACGGATCCTCCTCAAATTATTCTGAAAAATTCTAGAGAAGGGAAGGCTACAAACTTATTTTACCAGGCCACCATTACTCTGATTCCAAAACCAAACTAAGGCATTATACAGAAAGAAATGATTGGTTGATACCCCTGATGAACACAGATGCAAAAAAAACCAAACAAGCAAACTCAACAAAATACTGGCAAATTGAATTAAAAAGTTTAAACACCCCAATCAAGTAATATTCAATCCTGGAATGCAAGTTTGGATCAATAATTCAAATCAATTAATGTGATATGGCACACAAACAAAATGAAGTAGAAAAATAATATGATTGTATCAATAGATTCAGAAAAGACATTTGATAAAATTCAGCATGCATTTATTATAAAAACTCTCAACAAAGTGGGAATAGATGGGACATACAGCAACATAATAAAGGTATATATGACAAATGCATAGCTAAATCATATTCAATGGGTTCAAAGTTTTTCTTCTTAAAATAAGGTACAAGTCAAGGATGACCACTTGCACCACTGTTATAAAACACAGTGTTGGAAGTCTAAGCCACAAAATTCAGACAAAAAAAAAAATAACAAATATGCAATTTGGAAAGGAAGAGGTAAAACTGTCATTATTTGCAGATGACATGATGCTATCTATAGAGAACCACAAATATTTCACTAAAAATTATTGTTATAGAACTGATAAATGAATTTAGTAAAATAGCAGATAAAAATTAATATTCAGAAATTGGTTGTGTTTTATACACTAATAATTAACTATCAGAAAGAAAAATTAAGATAATCCCATTTACAATTGCATCAAAAAAAAAAAATAAATTACCTACGAATAAATTTAACCAAGGAGATAAAAGACCTGTACTCAGAATACTATAAGAACCTGAAGGAAAAATCAAAGATATAAATGAAGGGAAGCACATATTATGCTCATAGACAGGAAAAATTAACATCGTTAAATTGTCCATTTACCCAAAGCAATCTATCTACAGATTCAATGCAATCTTTATCAAAATACCAATGACATTTTCCACAGAACTAGACAAATATTCTTGAAATTTAAATGGAACCAAAGAGACCCTGAATAGTCACAGCAATTTTGAAAATAAACAAAATTGGAGACATCACACTAGTTGGTATCAAACTATACTACAAGGCCATAATAATCAAAGCAGCATGGCACTGGTATATGTACAGACACATAAATTAATAAAATAGAATTAAAAGCCCTGAAATAAACCCACACCTATATGGTCATTTAAGCTGTGACAGAGGAGGCAATAATATACAATGGGGTAAAAACAGTTTATTCAATAAATGGTCTTGCAAAAACTGAACAGATATTTGCAAAAAAATTAAACTGGAGCACCTTCTTATACCACATATAAGAATAAACTCAAATGGATTAAAGACTTAAATGTAAGACCCCAAACCATCACACTCTTAGTAGAAAAGATAGGCAGTAAACTCTCTAACATTGCTTTTAATAATATTTTTTTCTGATCTATCTTTTTGGGCAAGATAAACAAATGAAAAAATAAACAAATAAACTACATCAAATTAAAAACTTTTTGCAAAGCAAAGGAAACCATCACCACAACAACAAAAAGATAGCCTACTGAATGAGAGAAGATAGGCACCAGTGATACATCTGATAAGGTATTAATATTCAAAATTTATAAAACACTCATACAACTCAACCCAAACAAACAACCAAACAAAAAACCAATCCAATTTAAAAAAGAGCAGAATGCCTGAAAAGATATTTCTCCAAAGAGGACATACACATGACCAATGGACATAAGAGAAGATGCTAAACATCACTACATTGGATAAATGCAAATTAAAACCAAAAGACCTATCACTTTACACCTATTAGAATGGCTATCATCAATAAATCAGCAAACAACAAATGGTGGCTGGAATGTAGAGAAAAGAAAACCCTTTTGCATTTGTGCTGCCACTATAGAAAACAGTATTGAGGTTCCTCAAAAAATTAAAAATAAAACTAGCTTATGCCCAGCCATTCCACTTCTAAGTATTTATCTAACAATTTCCAAAAATATGCGCACATCTATGTCCACTGCAGCACCATTTACAATAGCCAAGATATGGAAGCAACCCAAGTGACCATCAATACACAATTGGATGAAGTGGCACATAAATATAATGGAATACTACTCATCCACAAAAAGAATGAAATCTTACCATTTGCAACAACATGGATGGATCTAGAGGCTATTAGGCAAAATGAAATAAGTTAGACTGAGAAAGACAAATACCATATGATTATATGTGGAATATAAATAATACCATAAGTAAGCAAACAAAACAGGCAGACTCATAGATACAGAAAACAAACTGATGGTTGCCGGAGAAGAGGGGGTTTGGGAAGCTAAATGAAAAAGGTAAAGGGATTAAGAAATAAAATTCATAGTTACAAAATAGCTATGGTTATATAAAGTATAGCATAGAGAAGATGCATTGCAACAACTATGCAAAGTGCCAGATAGGTACTAGATTAATCGAGGGATCACTGAATAAATTATATAAATGTTGAACCACTATGCTATACACATGAAAGTAATATAAAACATTGAATTTCAATGGTAACTAAAAAATATAAATAAATAAATAATTAAAAATAAATAAAGCATAATAAGAAATAGAGAAAATCTGAAGTATAATTAAAAATATTTTGAACTAAATGGTACAGGTATTTTGGAAGTTTGGAAGTTTCTTATAAAGTTTACTATGTACTTGCTACACATGAATCTTTTTGCTATATTTTATTGAGGCTATTTCCAAAACCTGAAATCAAAATCAAGCTATCTTGAAATGCTGAATGGCTAAATAAACTGGGATACACCCATATATTTTAATACTAGAGTGTAATAAAAATGAAATGAGCTACAAATTTACACTACCATATTGATGAATCCTACATGTATTTTGCTAATTTAAAGACACCAGACCAAAAACACTACATATGGCATAACTTTATGTGACTTTCTGGAAAAGACAAATTTATTGGAATAAAAAAACCAGTTAAGTCAACTAGGATTGGGTGTGTAGGGTCTCTCTTGACTTCTATACACAAAATCTAGTAGGACTGGGAATATAGTTCTTATTTCAATTATATTGATTCTTTCTTGATCCCTGAAGATGATAGTAAATGGCCCAGCATAGACAAATATTTCCACCTAGAATTAGAAATGATTTTCTAATTCTAGGAGAGGTTAGTTTGCACCAAGTTCACAGGTTTTCTCTTGATTCCTGTTGAGTCTTACTGCCCTGTATGAGTCTCCTCCTGATCCTCTTTGCTATGTGTAGACATTGTAGGAATTGAGTTCTTAGTCTGAGGATGAGTTTATTCTTGACTCTGGGAGAGTCGTGAATTAACGAGTAGTGTCCTGATCATCTTGACTCCACAGATAAAGAAAAAAAAATAACTGGATGATGAAAAATATTATATTATTATTAAAATAACTAATTAGTTATTTAGCATTAAAATATATAGAAATAAAATTACTATTTTTTCTATTAAATTTTCTCAATCATAAAAGAAGCATGATTTTTCAAGTCTGAAATTCCTAGTATGGATAAGAAAAATGTACGCTCTATGCACATTTTTTTGAAAACCTGACATTTAAAGAAACTCTATAGTTATTTTTGTTCCAAAATATATAGGGGAGAAACTAAGTATTTTATGAGTATTACTATCAAATATAGGCAAAGAAAAATAAGAGTAGCAGTGATACTTGTAAGCAGTATATAGAAACACTTTTGGTGAAGAATTTTACTGCTAGCTGAAATGAGCAAAGAACAGTGTATAAGGTGATACTAATTGATTATACTATATTAAAAGATAAGTGAAGTGAGCTTAATGGATTCCATCTTGGTTTAATTCAATAACTCAAAATCACCTAGAATTGAATTCAGACTCCTGCTAAGGAAGAACATATCAGGTTCTCTTGACTATCATCATTATAAATTTATTTTTATCTTTTCTAAACTTTTTCTTTACTCCCTTCCCCATGCTTACTTGTTTTCCTCATTCTTGTCATTATTCTTCATAGATGCTTATTACTTTATTGGTATCTTACTCTTCAATTATATAGAACTCCTAAAATATCTCACTATCAGTCTTATCAACTAAATTTCTAACTTAAATTTTGTAAAAACATGCTAATGAAATAAATTTATTTTAGGTCTGCTCTGCCTGATGTTGAGCTTGGCGGGGACACATGCTAAATTTATCTGTTCAGATTATGATCTTCAGACATGTAAGTTTTCATAAAACCATAAATCAAGAAAACAATTCTATTTGATGATCTGTAATTAAAGTAAAAATATTTAGGAAACAATATGAATGTACTTCCACTTTTTAAAAATTATATTTCTATTTGTTTCTGGTCATGTTTTTTATAGATTAAATGAAGCAGTAATAGAAGGATCTTCCTGAGAAAATAGATACATATGGTGGTCAAGAAATTTGCAGAATGAAGGGGAAGAAGGATTTAAAAGATATTTATTATTTTTCCTTTTCAATATATTCACCCTTAACCCTAATACACTTTTCCAATATTTCTATGTTTATTTATACCCTCAAAAAATAATGATTTTTGTTGTTGTTGGTGGTGGTTTTTGTTTTGCCCTCAAATTCCAGCTTTAACCTCTTCATTGTCCATAAATTTCTTCCCTCAAAACTTTTTTTTCATGTTTGGAAACAAATGATAATCAGACAGAGTCAGGTCTGGAACCTAGGGAGTGTGGTTTAGTGTTTGGAAGCCAGAGTGGCAAAGAGGAGCCAAAGCAACATTGCTCTTATTCATGGGTACTGTTGCCATGCAAAAGCAGCACTCCTTTCATCCATTTTCCTCTCACTTTCTCCTATACAGATTCTTTTAACCATTTAAGCAGACTGGAATAGTACTCTTCAGTTATAGTGACACCATTATATTTGTAATCAGTCACCAGGCTACCCTCCGTATTCCAAAAAACAGTAGCCATAATTTTTCTAGCTGATTGAGACACCTTGAACTTCTTAGGAGATGATGTATCCTTTTCTTGCCACTGTATGGACTTCTTCTTTGACTCAAGCTCATAATGATGAACCCAAGTTTCATCTCCAGTGGCAATCTGGTTTAAAACTTCATGTTTGTTTTCTCTTCAGAGATCCAGAGACTGTCATGAATACTTGATGCATTGTGGTTTTTGAGGCAGCATGAGCATTCTCAATACCCATCCTGGAGTGACTTTTGACATCTTTAGATGCTGATGGAGAATATTCGAAATGGTTGTAGGTGATACTTCAACCCTTTCTGCAAGATGCTTTTAATTCAATCTGTTATCTTCCACTCAAGTTTTTAAGTTTTTGACAATGTCTGAGGAAGTGGCTCAACAAGACATCCCTGAGGAAGGTCTTCAATCACCTCTCTGCCTTGATTGAAAAGGCTATGCCACTTCTAAACTATGAGTTTCCCAGGACATCAGTCCCTGTAAATGGCTAACATCTCTTGAGATGTTTTCCCTTGTTTTGTGATAGTCCAAAATTTAATTTTATCCATAATTGGGGTTTGCTTGACATTTGACATGCTTCTTTGGTGTTATCTGAAAGAACATGAATGCAAGTGGGCTGAAATTTGGAGCATATATTAATAAGTCACACAACAAACTTGTTTGCACTAGCACTCCTGCCTCTGTAATGAACCCACATTCTGCAAATTTTTTGACTACCCACAGTTAAAATATAATAAATACATATAAATATTAAAATTTTAAAATTTAAGTTTAATATATTTAGTAACGAAAACAAAAAAGCATTTTATGTGTTGATGTAGAAATGTTATATATGTATATAGATATATATATATACTTGATATTATAAGCATGTGAAAAATACCTTTATAAAATAACACTATTACTAGTGAGATAATTTCAAATATTTCCTTTTTATAAAGTCATTAAACACAATAATTATGTGAGATATTCACATTTTAAGGTGATTCAAATACTGATAATGTTTAAACACATTTTGAATAACAACTTGTTTATTTTTAAGAATTTTATTATAAATAGAACTAACATACAATATTATATTAGTTTTAGGGCACATCATAGTTACATTTGCATATCAAAATAAGTGTTCACCATGACTAGTCTAGCAACCTTCTGAGACTATACTATCCTATCACAATATTATTGACTATATTCCCCATGCTGTATATTACGTCCCCACGACTTTTTTATTTTATACTTGGAAATCTGAACCTCTTATTCCCCTTCACCTTTCTTAACTTTTTAACTTTTTAACTTTTTAAATTACATTTGACACTGCATATTACTTTATATTAATTTCAGGTGTACAGCTTAGTGTTTTGACATTTATATAATATAAACAGTGATCCCCCTGACTAGTCTAGTATTCATCTGGCATTATACATTGTTATTATCATATCATTGACTGTAATCTCTATACTCTATTTTACATCCCCATGACTATTTTGTAACTATTGATTTGTATTTGTTAATATCTTAATCTTTCTCACCTCTCCCCCAACCTTCTGCAAATTATCACCCCAAAAATCTAGTACCCACCTGACACCATACATAGTTATTATAATATTAAAGACTATATTCCTCATGCTATACCCTTCATTCCCATAACTACTTTGCAATGCCCAATTTGTACTTTTTAATCCCTTCCCTTCTTCCACCAATGCCCCCAGACCCCTCCCACCTGGCAACCATCAAAATGTTCTCTATATATATGAGTCTATTTCTGTTCTTCTTATTTATTTTGTTAGGTTTCACATATAAGTGATATCTCATTGGATTTATTTTTCTCTCTCACACTCCACTCAGCAAAATACCATCAAGGTTCACCTATGCTGCCATAGATGGTAAGAACCCATTCCCTTTCATAAGGGAGCAATGTCCCATTGTCTATATGTACTACCTCCTCTTTATCTAGTAATCCAGCGATAGACACCCAGGTTACCAACATATCTTGGCTACCGCAAACAATACTCCAATGGACATATGAATGCACACATCCCCTTGAAGTAGCATTTTAGGTTTCCTTGGATAAATACCCAGAGTGGAATTACTAGGTGATTTTTTGTCATTTGTTATCACCTTTGTTTTACAGCTATTTTGTCTGAGATTAGTATTGCTACCCCAGCTTTTTTGTTTGTTTTCATTTTTATGAAATAACTTTTTCCATCCCTTTATTTTCAGTCTCTAGGTATCTTTCAATCTGAAGTGAGTCTCTTGCAAGCAGCATGTGAGGGCTGTCCAGAAAGTATCCAGTCATGCTATATGAAAAATAGAGGCATTTATAACTGGATTTTTCCTGGACAGCCCTCATATTAAGGGTTTTGTTTTCTTATCATTTCAGCTCTCCTATGTATTTTGATTGGATCATTTAATCCATTTACATAGAAATTACTTGTTGATAGCTATGTAGCTATTGCTATTTTGTTAGTCATAATTTTGCTTTTTTTCCTCCATCTTAAAAAAGTCCTTCTAACATTTCTCATTACACTGGTTTGGTGGTGATGAACTCCTTTAGCTTTTTCTTGTCGGGGAAGCTCTTTATCTGTCCTTTGATTTTAAATGATGGCCTTAGTGAGTAGAATAGTCTTGGCTTGTAGGTCTGTGCCAGTATTTTGTGCCAGTCCCTCTGGCCTGCAAATTATTTTGAGAAATCAGCTGACAATTTTGTGGGAGCTCCCTTATAAGTTACCAGTTGCCTTTCTTTTGCTGCTTTTAGAATTCTCCTTGTGTTTTTAATATTTGCCATTTTAATTATAATATATCTCAGTGTAGGTGTTTGGGTTCATCTTCTTTGGGACTCTCTGTACTTCTTGGGCTTATATGTCTATTTCCTTCACCAGGCTAGGAAAGTATGCAGTCATTATTTCTTCAACTCCTTGCTTCTTCTCTTCTTCTGGTACTCCTACAATGCAAGTATTGTTACCCTTGATGTTGTCCCGGAAGTCTCTTAAACTATCCTCATTGTTTTTAAATTCTTTTTTTTTTTGTTTGTTTTGTTTTTGCTGTTCTGATTAGGTGTTTTCTACTACCTTGTCTTCCAACTCATTGATTCAATCCTCTGCTTATGGTAGTCTGCTGGTAATTTATTCTACTGCATTCCTTATTTCAGTTATTATATTCTTTATATCTGACTGGTTCTTTTTTGTGCTTTCTATGTCCTTCTTTATGCTTGCTATCTGTGTTAAAGTTCTCACTGAGATCATTGAGCATCCTTATAAAAACTGTTTTGAACTCTATATCTAGTAGGATGTTTGCCTTTGTTTCATTTAGTTCTTTTTCTGGTGTTTTCTTCTGTTCTTTTATTTGAGGTGTATTTCTTCATTTTCTTAATTTGGTAGTCTCTTTGTATTTCTTTCTTTGTATTAGGTAGATCTGCTGTTTCCCTGTTTTGGCCGGGAGGCTTTATGTAGTAGATGCCCTATGAAGTGCTGCAGTCTTTCTGGTCACCTGCTCTTCTTTGTGTGTGCTTTCCTGTTATAGTTGAGCTTTGACTGCTATTGGCATGTCAGCGGGTGGGATTAATCCTCAGACTGAGTGGCTTATGGGGTCTGGCTACATCCACAGCTTATAGACTGCTGTGCTGGGGATTTATCCCACTGAATTAGATTTGCCCCAATGGGCTCAGGTGCCTCTTGAGACCACCCTTTGTGTGTGCAATGAAGTTTAGAGAAAATTGGTGAAAGTGATCAAAAGATATAAACTTCTAGTTATAACATATAAGATGGTGAATGTAGTGAACAATACTGTATAATTGAAAGTTGCTAAGAGGGTAAATCTTAAATGTACTCATAAACAAGAAAAAAACTGTAACTATGCAAGGTGATTAATATGAACTACATGTACTGAGGTAATCATTTCACAATAAATACATACGAGGACTGTCTAGAAAAATCCAACCATAAATGCCTCTATTTTTTGTATTACATGGCTGGATACTTTCTGGACAGTCCTCATACACCAAATCATTATGTTGTACACCTTAAACTAGTACAATGTTACATTTCAATTATATAAACAATGTATACATATTATTAAATACAATCCCAATAAAACTGGAAAAAATGCACTCTGTCATTTACCAAATGAACACGACTGTGACTGTATTACAGCAAAAATTGAAGCATAAGAATTAAAGCATTAAAATGTTTTTTATGTACAGAAAAACACTTACCTGTGTCTGAGTCTCCTACAATTTGGAAATACAAAATAATACGTGCTAAAATATTATAAAATATATACTAATCAATAGTATACATTGACTACTATACTTGTATGTAGTTAGAGTAAAAAAATATGAGATTTTGAGATTATTCATGCTAAATGAAATAAGTCAGACAGAAAAAGTCAAGCACCATATATGATTTCATTCATATGTGGGATATAAAAGTGAAAGCAACAAGCAAACAACAGAAACAAACAAAAATCATAGACACAGACAATTCAGTGGTTACCACAGGATAAGTGGGTAGGAAGGTGGTACAAAAGGGTAAAAAATTCAAATATATGGTGATAAAAGGAGAACTGATTCTAGGTGGAGGACACACAATGCAATTTACAGATGATGTATTATAGAATTGTATACTTAAACTCATATAATTTTGCTGACCAATTTTATCCCAATTTAATAATAATTAAAAAATATGCATATATGATTTTTATAAATCAAATTTTTTTAATTATAACTAATTTAAATATCATTTATGCCTTAAGAGAACTGATCAAAGTTAAACTAATAAAATATTTGAGAATTTGAAAATAAAAGTATAATGTAAAACTCATATGTACTTTTATTTACTTTAATTGTAATCTTTAAACAGGAAAACTTTCTAAAACTATGACTGTTTCCTTAGTCAATGAAGGTTCTATAGTTTTTCTGTTTTTTTTCCTCCAATCAAATGATTTATTTAAGAGAGGGGAAAAAAAGCTATGATTGGAAAAGTTTCTTGTGACTATTATAACCATTGCAAAAGAAATAATTTTTACACTTTCAAATATGTAAATACTTTTTAAAACTGTATTAAATCTATATATTTGCAAAAGCAAGTTACTTTTCTCAAAAATATTAATTATATGATGTTCCTATATTTCCTAGACAGTATCAAGTTTGAAGACTATTCTATAACTGCCATGCCAATTTAGAGAATTTCTAAGAGGGCCAGTCACAGTAGGACACTTGGAGGAATGTGCCTGTGTTAATAAACAAAAATCTGTAAGAATAAAGCAAAAATGTTCAATAGTGTTAATATTGAGAAATGCTGGGAAACACATGACAGATCTTTCAGTGTTCTCAAGTAGTCACACAGCAGTTAAGATTAGCATCCAGCTCTGGAGTCAAACAGAACAGATGGAATTCTGCCTTTGTCACTCCCCTGATGTCATAGTTTGAGAAAATAATTTAACTTGAGGTTACTCTCAGCTTTTTAAAATTGAGAAAGAATAGTTTTATATCAAATGATTGAAAGACAAAGGGCAATAATATTTATTAAGTGCTTAGAACAATGCACTTAATATGTTCTTAATATCTCAGTGGAATTATTGTAACAAGAAGAAATATTTTTTGTGAATTGAAAGTGAAATGACTAAAGTGGATAGTCTTAAGGAAGGGATACAGATTTTTACCTTCAAAAACCTTAGTTTATCCCCATGTAGTACAGAAGCAAAGGCCTCTCCGGAGATACAAACCGTTCAAAAACTTGCTACACTATGTAGTTGTCATTGCCTTCTTTGTCATTATCATCATGATTATCATCATTATCATCATCATCAACATGCTAAAGAACGTTTCCAATAGCTGGCTTGTAACTCAAATAATGAAGTTTTACTACAACTATATAATTCGTATACTGCAAAACTCTACCTAACCTCTTCAACTTACATATTACTTTGGTGAGTTATGTGTGTAGCTATAAGCAACAGAAAATCTAGTCATAATGATCTAACAATATAAAGATTTATTTTTACCATTTAAAATGATTTATAAGCAATCTAAGGCAGTTCTCACTCTAGGCAATTTTTGTCTTCTTGTTCTACTATATTCAATGTGCATTTTTTTATGATTGCTATATGACTATAGCTCCTCCTTGCATCAAATATATACTACAGATAGAATAGAGAAGAACAAATAAACAGAGATACAAACACCAAAATTTCAGTAAAGGCTGCTCCCTGTCACCGGCTTGGTTGAGAGCTTCACCAGGGACTTCTATCTACATCTCCTTAAAAGAGTGTGATCACATGACCAATCCCAACTTGAATGGAGCCTTAGAGGCTGACGATAGAGTTTTCTACCTCTATTAACTGAATAAGACTAAGAAGTAGCTTTTTTTTTAAATTCATTTTTAAGGTTAGACTTATTGGGGTGACATCTGTTAGCAAGGATTACATAGGTTTCAGCATACAATTCTACAGTGCATTGTCAACTTGATGTATAATAAGTTCACGACCCAATGTGACCTCTCTTCCCCCCACCCCCTGCCCTTTCTCCCCTCCCGATTCCACCCGCCCCAAACAAACATTAAACTATTGATTGTGTCCATGGGTTGTTTCTTCATTTCTTTTTTCTTTGCTTTCAGTTTTATATTCCGCATATGAATGAAGTCATACAGTTCTTTGTTTTTTCTGTCTGGCTTATTTCGCTAAGCATGATGATCTTCAGGTCCATCCATTTTGTTGCAAATGGCAATATTTCATCATTTCTTATAGCTGAATAATATTCCATTGTGTATATGTACCACAGCTTCTATATCCAGTCATCTGTCGCAGGACACTTTGGTTGTTTCCATGTTTTGGCCACTGTGAACAGCGC